>JASANE010000992.1:0-84661 GCA_030248225.1 Trileptium ribeirensis
CCCGCACAGTCTTTCTATATGTAAGTAAGCCTATTTATAACATACAAATTATTTCATACAAAGTAGAGCAATTTACTGACCATCACTTAGATTGTGTCCAACTTTTTCGGTACAGTTCGTGAATTGTTCGCTCTTCGAGATACCCGGTCGACGTAGGCCTGACCACCGCTTGTCTAACGTGGCTGCACGGGTCTGGATTGAATGGGCGTCGGTAACCGCACGAAGTGTGTCCCTGCTGTTGGTACGTAAAACTGCAGTCGATCAACCGGAAATCCAATGAGTGGCAGTGTCCGACGGTCTGAAACGCTGGGCGTAACTACAGGCAGTGTCGATTTACTGTTCTCGAGTCGCCGAACCCAGTGTTAAATTACGATAAACCGACGGCCGGGAAATTGTTCGTAGCAAATTGCAATCAATAACTGGAGGCAATAGTCAATAGTCAAATCCACGAGACGGATCAAATAGTCCAATTTTATATTTATAGATGCAGTCGCAAAGTGTTATGCGGCGTTTACGTTATAGGTTGCCCGCCATGTGGAAGTTTTGTCCACGTACAGCCTGCCTAACACCGTTAACGATATAGTGTACAGAACACCCACACTGTATTCTAAGCAATTCTATATAGTGTTTCGGACACCATCAGCATTTATACATGGTGTCATGGACACCATTAACTTCTAGCTAACTTCGATGAAGGTCTTTTGGGAAGATGTCTTTACGTTTTTTCCGTTGTATGGTGTTTATAGGATTTAACTTCTGTCCGCGCACTTCCTATGCAAAGATTTCAACGGAATGGTTTATGGGTTACAATCAGTTAGCGTAAATCATTTGAAATTTGCGTTAGCTAGTTTTCCCGCCTTTTTTAAATAAGTATTTAAACATAGGGTGTCGAAGACACCATAGTGTAATATACATGGTGTCAGCTACACCATGACTTGTGCTGCACTGTATGCCCGTCCGAGTACCATGCACCATGGTGTGGTCATGACCACACGTGGACAAATCTTCCACATGGCGGGCGTTATATAACGTAAACGCCGCATAAGTACGACCAGCTCTATCCCAACGCATCCCAGTCCAATTTTGGGTGTGAACATCCTAAAATCCGTGACAGGGTTGAAACGACCCTGTTACATACCACCGTTGCGGAGCTCAAGCCTGAAACCACTGAGACTAGAAATGTTAGCTAGCCGTGGTTGCTGCGCAGGGGGTGCGTGCGGAACGTTTTGTGGTTCCGGTGATGTCGGTGGTTCATTCGGAGGTGCCGGCGATGCTGGAGGGGACGTATCAGGAGACTCTGGCGAGTAGTACGGAGAAGCCGGAGGTGTAATGTGTTCTTGCCCCTCTCCATCGATTTCTTGTTCGTCTGAAGCAACTGGTTGTAGAAGAGTTGATTTTATCGGCAGCCGACGCTTACCGGAGCGAATTTGATGGCATGTTTCACATGGTTCTGGCGTTACGGTTGGTGTATATTGCACCAGAGGAATATCAGCGTAGGAATTGTTGCTGATATTAGGGATCTGAAACGGTAATAGTTAAAAATAAGTGGCGATAACATAACAAACAGGAAAGGACAACCTAGGTAACATAGGTAGCAATAATAATAACAAAAAACAAAATAATTTATATTCCTCAAACATTTCCGTGATTTTACGGAATGCCTAACGTTTAACTAACTTTTGCAGTCTACTATACTGGGTAGATATTAGCAGATTTAACAACACAATTGAACATGCATTAGAAGAAAAAAAATCATTTCAGCACCCCATTTTTCAATAGGGCTTTGGTCTCGGTCGTTTTTTAGTGTTATTTGTCAAATTATAAATCAAGTGAGTAAACATAAGTTTTTAATATTAGCTATGACAACCTTATAAGCTTGTTTCTGTAATATCCAGAGTCATTATACGTTATATTATAACCGTTGAGTTTCTACCCAAGGTAATAGCAACTATTAATTATCACTCTTCTGCTGCGTTGTTTTTAAGTAAATTAAAGATCTACTGTACCGATCTTGATAGATTTGTCAGGGATCAGCCATCTCATTAGTACGCAGTGAACTGGCTATTAACTGTATCACAAGTTTCTGGAGTTAAGGTACAATAGCGGGCAAACCTACCCAACATTACTACATATTTTGTTTTGTGCGTATACGTAGCTGAGTGGTACCGCTTTGGTTTACAAATTCAAAAGTCCCTGTTCAATTCCTGATGTTGGCATGTCTTTTTAACTAAATTTTAGTTTTTTCGAAGTGTATCATGACAAATACCGAGACCTAGCAGTTTGTATTAAGGATTTAAATCAACTAACAAGCTAACATGGTATAACATAAACCAAACCAAATACATGTATAAATATTAAAGATGTTTTCCAACTCAAGATAGTGACACACAAGTGGTTCCAGACCTATTTACTTATTCTAGCGTGGAGAGGTATCATTGTTGTTGCTTCCAAAATATAAAGTTATATATAGCAAATTGGGTTCATAGACTGTTACAGAACATATTTTATATCAAAACAATTTACAAGCATTTATCAACGTGAGTAAGTGTTTCGTGACATAGTTGTGTGAAATAATAGAAAATCTTCATATTTGTCCCATGCGACAATAAGTAATGCGGGATTCACGTTATAATGTCCACACCAGTTGGAACTTTTGTCCCCCTGTAGTGTAGGCTATACCGTAAAGACAGTGACAGCGACGCCCATACCATATACAAAATATGAGGGTGTCAGGAACACCCTTAGCTACTGCATTTTGGCAGTAGAGTGCCGCGGGAATCCTATTGTTCTGCAGTGACAGTGTGGCAGACACCGTATAGTATTATTATGGTCACTTCCATATTGTAAACTACTGAATAAAAATTTTTATCGTTGAAAACATTTTATTCTGATTCTAAAATGTAGAATGCAAGATAAATTCGGAAGTGGCACTTGAATCTATCCAGTGCAGTCCTAGACAGTTGGGACCCTACCAGAACCCCCATCCTTGGGGTTCGCTCCACCAACCATCCGATGCTCTGCATTGGTGCCCTCGTACCCGAAGCCAAGCACCCCCCCTGAACCCAAAGGCATCCCCCCGAGGCCCCGAACTTTCCCAACCCCCCCCCGAAGACAAGCACACGTCCCCCCGAAAACAAGCAACCCCAAAGCAAGCACCCCCTCGAGGCCCCACACCCCCGAGGAACCCCCTGGAGTCAAGCACCACCACGCCCTCCACCCCAGGAGCACCCGCACCCCCCTCAGGGTTCCCGAAGTCACCCCCGCCGAGTCCCTGCATTCGCCCGAGGCCCCGAAACCGGCACCGTATACACCACCCCTGAAAACAAGCACCCCCGAAATGTTGAAAATCTTTCGGGACGCCTTCGGAGTGGGGAGGGAACGCGGGGCCTGGCAGGTGCGAAGACTCAGGAGGAAACCCAGGTTCTCGGTGGAAGGGATCGATGACTCTGGAGTATGGCCCCCGTGAAACCCTGCTTCAACATGTATGCGTAAATCACTAATATTCCACTTGAGACCACTGGATATTTATGATATCACGAAATAGAATGACAATGGTGCAGACGACATCGGATTAAGCTATTAAAAATCCTGCGCCATACATCTTGCAGTTTTAATACGGTGCCCCGTAGGCTATATGGGAATTGACCCGACAGTAAGGCCGATACCATCAAAAAACGTAAAACTAATATGGTGTGCTTGACACCCTCTAAAATAAAGCTAACAGCTAGCTAGCTACTCTATGAACTTTTATTCAAAAAGTAGAGGGTGTCTAAGACACCCTGTTGTGAAGGGTGTGCCTGCCACAGGGTGGGGTACATAAATTCCAACTGGTGGGGACATTATAACGTGAATCCCGCATAACTGACTATAAATTTTGTACCAAAAACGTTAACTAACATCCTTAAAATCAGGCGACACGCCATCCATAATGTCCGGGAAGTTATCAAGCACCATCTTTGCTAGGCGGCAATAGCCTTCCGGGTCGGCAGCATGGTCTTCTCGATCTAAACGATTAATCACCGTTTCGAACTCCTCTGGTTTTTGGAACTTCTACTTGATGTGTATTATCCTAAAACAAAGAAATAGAACACGTAATTTAACAAATGAGAGTATTTATTGCTAAAAATCGGTTTTGACATCTAGAGCCAACAACAGCATCCAATATTCAAATTCTTAACACCCCTGACTAAAATTGTGCGGATGCTCCTCCTACATTTTTGTCGCGGATACTCTCGCTAGAAATGGTGTATTTTTGTACATCAAAATTGCAAAATTAAAGCCCCAGCCAGTGGGATAATTAACTAAAACTTGGTAACTTGATGAAAAGTGATTGTTATTCATGCTGGTGCTCTTGCTCTATTTACATTAGTACAACCTCGTTTGAAGCTACATCTCGCTGCAGCTACTGTCAATTTCAAGAATCCCACTCAGCATTCGCAAAACCGAGCCAGGAAGTCGTTACGGTAATAAGTTGTCTAGACTACTAGGACCACTCCTGGCCCTAAGGGATCTCAGCTGCATCACTCACAATGTTCACTGTGGTGCCCGGACAACCCCGGCTTACACGATTCCCCGGTGGATCCCGGTCTGACCGATGGGAACTGCTTAGCTTAGCAGGCTGCCAGCGGGTTTACCAGGGTGTTCGGCCTGGCCCCTATAGCGGCCCACGCATCTAGTGGTATGGAGGTCCCCCTGAGGGAGGGTCATCCCCTAAGCCTGCTCACAGGTAATAAGGCTGACCCGTCATTCCGTCGATTTCTACGATTGGGTTCGGAACCAAGGCCCTCAGAAAGTTCCCTGAACGGTAAAGCCCGTTTTCACCGGGGTGTTTACTATGCTGAGTGACTGCCTTGATACTCCTGGGTCCCAGGCAAGTAGTATTGAGAATTCGGTACCGGGACTGGATTGGGGCGTAAGTGGTGAAACCCAGTCCTACCCACTGTGTTTGCAAGTTAGGCAGCTAGTGGGACGAAGCTTTGCACCGGGGGTCTTTGAGACTTATGCACCAAAACTAGTTGCCCGAACGACACAGGTAGGACTGTGAACATGAGCGAGTCCATTGGAGCGTCGCGTGGGGAACAGGCATAATTCAACATAGCAGTGGTACCTTATTCGACTCGAGGAGGGCCGTTTCCTACGTGCAACTTGAAAATGAGGCGAGGCTTTGCATGGTATGCGGGGAAGGGCGGCAGCAACGCTGCACGGTCATCGTGAGCGTCTTCGGAGAGTAGTCCAGAGGTAGCGTGCGAGCGGCGACGGGGAACATAGGCCGAAGAGTGTTGAACATGAGTTGGGCGGACGGCACCTTTTCCTAAAACGGATACACTTTGACCCAGTTAGATCCAACTCGCCTAGAATCAATAAACACGCCAACTGTTTACTTTTTTGTCTTGATTTGACACACAGCAAAATATGACCCATTCGGGTGAACTCAAACGCACAGTTATCCCTTTCATGCCCGAATTAATTTGAGTATCGTGCAATGTTTGACAAACTCAAGCCTGCGCCAGGGATTGAACCCGAAACGTACGGTTGAAACTTGTGTACACAAACCACTGAGCTATCGGAGAGCTGTTGCTCGGTTCCTTAAGGAACCTCACAATGCGATCGAATAACAACGCACGTTCAAACTTACAATATATGACAAACTCAGTAAACACAACGAGTCGCAATGTGCGTTGGGTCCATTTGGACCTTACGGGCATGAGAGGGTTAGTTATGCGATTGGCTAATTTTTAATTATAAGCAACACTATATATTACGGACATACATATGTACATGGAAACTTCTTTACGATAACCTCAGGGCTCCACGCACGAAGTCCCTCGTCCCTAACACACCTGTGAAATTGAAACGTGATGCGAATCAGTCTTCCACTCTTGAACTCTTTGTAGGACGAACGAACGTTTTGACCCGAAATTTTGATGGCTCGCACGAAAATTTTAATAGTTAACCACCCTAATTCGGATGACGAAAGTGTATCAAGTGGGCTCCAGTTGGGCCCTTTTAGAAGTGCGGCACCCTCTACCCAAATTTGCTTATGACCCTACTATTGGTAGATGAAGTCAAACTAGTGAGCGCTGGTTAAGCTCTTTTAGAAGAGTGGAACCCTCACCCAAACTTTGTTGTAGGCCTGGACCTACAGCTTACCTTTGCACTAGTAGGGTAGACTTCTGTCGCTACTCATAGCCCTCCCCTAAACTTTGCCCCAAGTTGTTGTGCTGGATCGCAGAGGCGCGGGCACAGCACTTGCAGGAGCGCGAGGTATCCGACGGACACCACAGCACACGCAAGGGCTGTCCCTGTTCCTAGGCCTAAGCGAGAAAATTTGGACAATCTGTGAAACCCTCGGGTGGACCTCTTCCACGCGTCTGCAGGTCGAAGAGCCCACCCAAGCCAAACGCAACTCCCAAAGATTTCGGCGTACCAAAATTTGTTTCGAATGCCGCGTGCATCAATACCGGTTAGAATTTCCTAGAACGTACCGAACGTTGAACGCCCTCGCCAACAACTAAATTCCTAGGCTGAAATTTGCAACATTTTGGATACCGGCGAGCAAGGCACCCACCGGGCGTCCTCAATGACACTACCCAGTGGGTGGGGAACCAGTCGAGCACTGGTGGATATTCCCTTTTTGTTGCAATTTGGCACAATTTTGACTCGAATCTTGTTCAACACTCAACTCCCTTCTACGCAGCGCGCGCGCACCAATTACGGGAGCGCGAGGCATCCAACGGACGTCCCGGCACCCGCAAGGGCTGCCCCTGTTCCTAGTCTGGCGTGAAAATCCGAAAATCATTGACCGAAAGGCCCGGGAGGGTCTCCTCCGCACGGCTGCATGCCGAAGAGCCCACCCGGGTGAAACGAAAAGCCGAAAAACAAGACAAAAGCAAGAGAAAAATCAACGTTGGCGACAACCGCCAAAACCGACAGAATTTTGCCCGCAAACGACTCGACTGGTCCCAGCTTCCAAAAATGCTGTTTCCTTTTATATCGACTGCGGACCCCCTTTTTTTCTTTCTTTGCTACCACGTGCCCTAAATGCGTAAATTTTTTCAAAACTGAGAGAAGACATCTACATTTATATATTACAACAACTTGAAAACTATAGCGGCAATTGGAATAAACAACCAACACAAAGAAAACAACGATGCTGCCCACAACATATGATACGTGTATATCACCCAGCTCCTAGCGGGCACTCAGCGACATTATGGCCAACAGCAACACAACTTGGCCGATGTGTCCCAAAGAGACAAAACCGCCCGCTGGTCGGTGCGGCAAACTTTTAGGAGAAAGTTATAACGGCGCTCAGGGCGCTGTTTTCTCATAGGGATATCGGCACATTTTTGCCGATATCTCAAGAACGAAAAACAGTAGGCGGCCTGGGGCAGGATCAGAATCATGCGCTGGCAGGCCGGCTACTGATGAAAATTTAAAATTTAACGTAGATCTTATAAGAGGCCCGTTGGGGGCCGTTTTAGGAGGAAAATATTCCAAATTTTGGTGCCCCGTTGGAGCTTAGGGGATCCTGAGCGGACCCGTGGGGGTGGGCGGCCCCGGTTTTCAGCTGAACAGTTAGGGTGGGACCCAATAAGTGTCCCGGGCTCCAAAAATCGGAGATTTTTGATTATTTTAGTTGTGCTTTTGGGCTTAGAAAATTGGGGGTTAAGCGCCTGTTCGGGGATCCGTAAGTATTTAGGGGAACCAAATTTTTTGACCCGCTGGGACAATGTGACACCCCTAGGGAGTCCTTTATAAGGTTTAGTCAACCCCGTTCCCCTAAATTTAGTAGGAAACCCAAAATGGAACTTTTAGTGTTGGACCTTAAAATAGTGTCTTAGAAAATTTGTAGGCTGAATTTTCAGTTGCCTTTAGACCGAAATTTTGTTCGTTTGGACCTGATCGGCCTGAGTATCGGGAATCTGAACTCATCCTGACAACTTTCTGACCCTTCGCATAAATTCTAATATACCTATATATATATATGTATATGAGCAATACATATTGTAAGCACCACTAGTACTAAACATTTGCTAGTAACCCTCGGCGAGTGCGCTGGGATCAGACTCAGGGTGATCATTTTTTCCTTGTCCCACCAAAATTCCTGTAATATCCGTTGGACCCCGGCCTCTCCGAACGCACACGCGCTCTTCGCAACAATCAGAACATCGTATAATATAGTACGCGAAATATTTTACAAACACAATACGGCATCCATTTATTTCACAAGGATCGACCGGACACCCCTAACCGTTATCCTTGTCTTACATGACCTGGTGCCAAAATCACCCCGGGCACCTGCGGGTGGTGGAGTGTGACCTTACAAGTACAACATAGATGAATACAATAATTGTTTATTTTTACAACAAATGCAATACCACATAATTATATCAATTTATATAGAGGCCACACTCCGCCGGTATCCGGTCGTCCATTTCCCTTGTTCCCCAAGAAATTTGACACGTTTTAAGAGTTTTATCTTTTTTATAAAGTTGGGCTGTTACATCTCTTAAATTTTTTTGGATTTATTAGACTCTTTACTTAAGAGTGTAAATCGAATGGAAAGATGAGTTTGTGTGAAATTTCCCCGTTAAATCCGCAGATGCACAGCCCGTTATTCAGTTTAGCTTGAAAAACTTTGAAGATTGTTATGAAATTCAACGTAAAATTTCCAAAAGTTTTAAGGTCCTGCGTGAAAATTTAAGAAAATTTGTAGAAAATTTGCGAACATTTATAGAAAATTTGCCAGATTTCCAGAATTTCCGTAAGAATTTGATAAATTTCGATAAATTTCAGTAAAAATTCGATGAATTTCAGTAAAATTTGTATAAATTTCAGTAAAATATTATGAATTTCATGGCAGAAGGGCGACTTAGTGTTGCCCGATATCCCTGTACGTGAGAAAACGTGAAAACGTCGCCCCTTCTCCCTTATTTTCCGGAAATATTTGAAGTTTTCCCTTATGGGCTAAGCTGTTAAAATTACGTTTAGATTCATGTGAAATCTCTTGATATGCTATTTCACGTTGTCTCTTTTATACATATTATCCATTATACAAATTACACATTTTATATGATTACCAAATATATGTACATACATTTTAAGTGGCACGTACCTCCAAAGGTTTGTTTGAGTTTTGTCACCCCGGGAAAGGGTCCGGGCTGCCAGGGTGCCTGACCCAGGAGTTCCCTATAAAATCGCAAATATTTTCCAAAGTTTCCAGGGATTTGTATATCTTGCAGAAAGAAAAATAGATTTCGTATTTCCTGAGTTTTGGTACTAGGTTAATTTAACTTGGGTTGGTTTATATTAGCAGTGCTTCCGTCTCACCTAGCTTCGGACAATGTTTCCTAAGAAATTTTGTATCGTTCTGTCCCGCGCTTTCGCTGCCGCGCGCTGCCACTAGTCTTGGTTGGGGCTCCTTCGTAGTTTTCGGTTAACCCTCGCATTGACCAATCCGCTCGCAATGCCATTCACGCCTTAATTTCGCGAGTTCGACATTGCCCTCAGTGTGTTAGGCGTCCTAGCTTGGCGTCCCTAACTAAACGGCTTACCCACTCATGCAAGTTCCGCCGACAATAATGCGACACCATCGCCTCGTCAAAATGAGGCCTTTCCTGCCATTCCATATGTGGCTCGTCCCGTTCGCACGCGTCTGCACTGTGGAACGCGACCGGCCAGGAAGGCATGTAAACGTTATGGAAAGTGTCATGCTGCCGTCGATGGTTAGCCATTAGTTGTTTGAGCTCGGCCGTCCAAGACAAAGCGTCCTGGTTGGTGGCAGCCCATCGAGGTGCCGGTGGAGCCATAACAATGACGGTGGTGGTTGCGACTCGACGGAAGAGCACGCCTAAGTGTCGCTTGAATTTGAGAAAGGCGGCGTTCGGCAAGGACGCGTGGAGCTGCTCCATTGGTGTCTTGCGGTGATGTATTGAAACCCGCCGAGTATGACGAGGCAGCTGGTTTGCGGGGTTAGGATCGCATTGGCCAGCTGCAATAGCCACACCATGGTTGATCTGGGCCACCCATTGACAATCCACTTGTTGTCCGTGGCCATTTCTAAGATCGGTAACGCCAGGGCGTCACCTACTATAATTGTCCGGGGCCTGCGAACGTGGCCGTTAGCTCGGTAATCCCGTACTTCCTCGAGTAATCGGCCCATGATGTTGTGACAGCGCGTGGGGGGTTCCCGCTGCTGCAGCTGTTGATTGGTGCGCCCGACGCCCCAGAAGTTGTCCGTTGTGGCCTCCAACAGTTGTTGGTTGTCGGTGAGCCGCAAAATCCGCGCATATTCCGGTATGGCGAACTTGCTGAGCAGGATTGGCCGCATTATATGCTCGAGAAGCGGCTTGAGACGGGCTTGGGTAACACCGTCAATGAGCTCGTTCTATAGTTCTCGAGCTCGCATTTTGAGTTGCAGCGGAGTGCCGGTCATGAGCAGCAACTCTCGGACGGTATCGGTTAGTTCCAGCAAGGACAGCACTTGCACTTGGTAGTGCTTTTCGACGGTTGACAAGGTGTTGCCGTCGTGCGCGGATGGGGTTAGTGCCTCGTGCATATTTGATAATTCCGGCCGCTCGGTACCGTGGGATAGAAATGTCACGTATGGCTTGGTTAAATCGACGCGGTAGGTCGGGATCGCCGGAAGCTGGAACCAAGTCGACTCTGGTGGGGCGAATGCTCCCGTCACTGGTACGCGTCCGCTGGATCGCCTCCGAGTCTGCTCGGCTTCGTCGCTGCGTCGAGATTCCGAGGTGCTGGCCATCTGCAAGAATATAGTCAAATAGATATTTGGGTTGCCGTTACGTAGGGCCGCTCTACTTCGCTAGTCGCTCGCTGGTTCAATCTTTCTGTTCTGCCTCACCTACGCGTCGACTCGTAGCTGCTACTCTGCGCGTCTCCCTTACTTCCTCAAAACGGTCACTTCTTCCCCCTTTTTTCTCCTGTTTTGATTGGTACGGCCTTACTTTTGCCAGGGCTCAGCTTGGTTATATAGGTGAGCCTCACCCATGCGCCAAAACATGTCCGTGCGCCGGATCAGTTCTTCAACCCAGTCACGCAATTGCGGCCAGAATGGTGGAGCGACGACTGGCTCGGTCCACCCTTGGCGCTCTTCGCCCCGATTAAATGGCCCGATCGCATCCCAGGCTTCGACCCCACTCAGCGACGCGGGCCAGTTGGGCATGATGACGCTCATGAGCGCCTGGTGTCCATCCACCATCCGCGTTCTCCGCTCGGTTAATTCGTTGAACCATGCTGGGCTGTCGACTGTGAAGTCGTCCCAGTGCGGCGCTGGTGCGGTGATGACAACGGCCGAGTCTGCCCGGAGACGTTTTTCAAGAACCATCAGGTGGCGCTTGATCCGCTTGAGGTAGGCACCAGGTGAGAAGGCCTCATTCGGCAGGTGCCAGACGTCCCGGTAGCCGCCTATGATGACAACGCAATCCGTTTGCGGCGTCAAGAATGCGTTCTCCCAGTAGATTAGCGATATCATGTTGAGTCCGGGCTGCACGAAAGTTATCCGGTTGTGGTCGTCGGCCACGTCCAACAGAGGCAGGGCGCGCTCGTCACCGACGACGATGGTTCTCGGCCACCGCACGAAACGGTCACGGTGGAAGGACCGAATATCGCAACGCAGATGGCCCAATACGTTGTGGTGCGCCGGCTGATTTGCACCGCACTCGCTCCGGTGAACACCCGTGCCCCAAAAGTTGTAGAACGCGTCGTTTAGGAGCGGTTTGTGGCCCGAATCGTCCAGCTCCTCCCAGTAGTCGAGCTCCTGGAATTTCGCCAACAGGATTGGGCGCATTACGTGTGGCTGGTACGACCGGGGCCACCGTCGAGTGTTTGCTGGCAGGGTGCGGAGGAGGGCTACGCTGCGTAGTTTGACCTCCGTTGGCGACATCCGCTGGTCCAGCATGTTGGCGACCACGTGACAAAACCCAACAATTCCAAGATTGTAGGTAAAAGTGTTCGGTGGCGCTACCGAGCTGGCGGCCGTTGTGTTTGAAGCCACCATGGAGATAATGCTCATTCGCCAGTGTTGTCCGATTGGAGCGTTTGAGCGCGACCGCATCCCAGAAGCGTGAGCTGCTCATGTGGCTTCGGGAGACGGCCGGATAACGATGTCCATCGCACACCGCAGGCGCATGTAGCACTCCTTGCGGAAGTCGGGGCGCACGAAGATCGTTGTGGCTGTAGCTGCGGGGCATCCAAAATGGAGGAAGCACTGGTAAATTTGCCTGGTATGGATGAAAATTAGGTCTGCCTTAACTTTCACCCTTTTTCTGGGTTTTGTGGGGGAATTGGGTTCTACCTTGGGGTACGTGCCGTTGTGTCGAGTAGTTTAGTCCACTTGCGGGTCCGACTCATCGGACTCAGATAACTCATGGGGTGGTGGTCGAGGTACGCGCTGTCGCCAGGCGGCGGGGTGCAGTTATTGGCTAGACGGGTAGCGTGGGAATGTGGCTGGTGGTAGAGTTCCGCCTGGAGAGCGTTCGGCCATCAAAAGTGGTCTTGGGGTCAATATTGGTGCGCTAGTCATTGAGGTGGTGACGCTGGTGGATTGTGCGCCTTGGCGGAAGCTAATCTAGTTGAGGTTCCTGTGGTCTCGCTAATGGTTGTCCCTGGTTCCTGGAAAGTCACACTTCTGGGTCTGCGTAGTGCGTCTCCTATTTCCTCGTCCGATGCTGCGCCATGTCGCCTAAAATCCCGGTCTCTAGTTTGTCGATGCAAAGGTTGCCTGGTTGGGGCCGTCGCATGGGTGGTACTGAGTCGTATTATTCCAGAAGAGGATGTAGTGGCAGTGGTGCGTACCAACTCGGTAATGGTCACTGTGGACGGTCCCGGTTGTTCGGTGCTGGTAAACTGAATAGTTGAACCGCCTCGTGCCGATACGATTTGTTTCCGTTGAGTGGCCCGTCCGACAAGGGCTTTTCCTCGCTCGTCCGGCGGTGCTCGCGTGCTCCTTGGCTCGGTCGGCGAGGAGGAGTACTTAACGTTACTGAGCGACCAGTGCTTTTTCGAGGTGCTGGTGTTTCACTACTTGATCCCGCGAGAGTGAATTCGCTCATTGAACCAGAGGTCTCTGGTCGTGTGCTAGGCGTTCTAGAGTCACTACTCGATGATTCCTGTCCTGCCTGACCATGCCGCTCGGCTGAAGATGGTTCCTGCGAGGTTCGGCTAGTCAACTCATCGTCTGCTTCAGCTGCTCTTATGTCTACTGTCGTGCCCTCTCCGGAGGTCTCCGACAAGTAACTGGACATTGGTGACCCCAGAGGTGGCTGAGTCATGGGTGCCTCGCGAAAGACCCACTGATGAGGAGACATGGGCCTGTCAGCGGCTGCTAGTGGGGCACTATAAGGGCGCATTGTTGTATAATCTCCTATGGTTTGAGTTGCCATTTCCATTGGTACTCGCAATCGGGATGCCATAATGTGTTCAGCTGGTCGCGATTGAAATAATGGGTGATCCTGCGCAGCGAGCATGATTGCGTAGCGTAGATCCCTGAGGTGTATGGTCCCGGTACGACGATTCCCCCAGAAGCTCCGCGTGGCGTGGTGGATAGCGTGATATCTGCTGGGTAAAAATGTTGCCCCTCGAGTATTCCAACACTTACAGTCGGTACGCCGAATGGAACTTCCTCACTGGTAGCCACTATTCTTTCCATCGAGGTCACTGGCACAGTATGTTGTCCGTACTCCACCTGCGTATCTCGGCTACCAGGTTCTGGTATGTATGAGAAGGCCTCCTGACTAGAAACCTGTTCCTGCGCTATTGGTGGCCAGGAAGGTTCTATTTCCCTATCCGGATCGGTCAGGGGAATCCGATTCCTGACCGTCCTTGGATTTTGGGGTTCGTAGTCGTCCGTCCGATACTCAATATGTTCCATTTCTGCTTGCTCGGCCTCGATCTCGGCGTAGGTCCGACGGTATAAATTAGGGTCGTTAGGGTCACCTAGTTCTATACTTTCCGTATCGGAACTATCACTGACTGCTGTTCTCACGGTGCGTACTGCTACTTCGTCTACCGGTTCTATCTCAGTTACGAAATCCCTATCAGCGATAATTCGTTGGGTTGCCTCACTTAAACCCCTTTCCAGTACGGAAGTGTGTACCTACCCTAACCAGTCTCCTACATTGGGTACTGGGTCTAATGCCCTAAAACATGGCTTAGTTCTATTAATGTGCACGACATGCGCCATGCCCTCCGGATTAGAATGCATTCTTAAGCGCATGCACGGCGGGGCGATCCCTAATATTTCGTATGGTCCACACCATCGAGGCGTGAGCTTCCTAGAAGTTCCTGGAGTGGTATCGTGCCTATAAACCCAAACTAATTCTCCTGTATGATAGCGTGGTTCGCGAGCTCGTCTATCGTACCTTAGCCGATTTAGTTCTTGCGCGGCTTTCATTGATTGGTACGCACGCTCCCTAATAGAAGACATCCAGCGCTGAGCGTTGGCCCTATAGGAATGTGCTCCTGTGTATCCAGTGGCTGCACTTTGCGTGTCATATTCTCCGGCTAGCCTAGGGTAAAATCCATGCATCAGCAAAAAGGGTGGGTACTTTGTCGCTGTGTGTACCGAAGAATTATAGGCCATTATGCAAAACGGTAGGGATACATCCCATGAGTGATGGTCATCCTGTGGTACGCTCACTCGTAACAAGTATAGTAGAGTCCTATTGAACCTTTCAATTTCGCCATTTGCCTGAGGGTGATACGCTAGACTCATGTGCCGAAATATTTGCATTTCCTGACACAGCTCTTCGAACATGTGCGCTGTGAAGGCGCCCCCTCTGTCAGAATATAGCTCCCTGGGCGCTCCGTACCTATTGACTACCTCATATAGGAATATATGGGCAGCTGTGTGAGCATCCTGGTGCCTTATTGGCACTGCTATGGCAAATTTGGTAAATTGATCGATAAATGCAATGACATAGCGATTGCCTGCCTGCGACCTGACCTGAATATCAAGTATGTCTACAAATACACGGTACATTGGTTGATTTGCCAACGGAACTCTACCCCACCCGGTGTTTATCCGGGGGATTGGGTCCTTCGCGGACTGGCATAGGGTGCATCGCCTAATCCATTGTTGTACGTGTTCGGACATACCTTTCCAATAGTAAAACTGTTTTAGTTTAGCCATAAGCCGGTCACAGCCAGGATGCCCTCCATATAAGGTGTTGTGTTCGTGTTTGAGTATTTGCTGTACCAATGTGATCGGGACGCATAACTTGTAGTTTATGTCACCGGGCTGTAGTGGGTGCATGTATAATATTTTGGTATCCGAGGCTAATTCGAAATAGTGTGCCCGCATTTCTATCCTTAGTGCGCCCAATTCGGCCTTAGGCCGTGTTTTGTTATATAGATACC
This sequence comes from Trileptium ribeirensis, assembly GCA_030248225.1. NCBI lineage: Eukaryota > Metazoa > Nematoda > Enoplea > Enoplida > Thoracostomopsidae > Trileptium > Trileptium ribeirensis. Next base: position 15,382 of record JASANE010000992.1, read on the forward strand.
ACCAAATATTGGTCCTAATTCTGGATCGTTTCGCTGGATATATGGTAAGAGACGCACTAAATTAAAATCTGGGAGATCTGAAAAGAACGGTAAATATATGTTTTCATGAGTGTTCTGTGTGTCCTCAATTCGGACGGTTGGTAGTATCTCCTTTTCGTAGTGCATCATTAGTTTCATGAGCCTATCAAACTCTTGTTCGGTCGGCAAGGTGGCTGCTCTTAGACCCATTGTTTCTGATTCGGTGCGAAACGGTCTTTTGGGTTCTCGAGCCTTAGGTCTGCCTTCAGAACCCGAGATGGTGGTTGTACGGACCGACATCACTGGAGTTCCTGCCGGGCCCATCCTAATTGGGATAGCACTTAGCGTGGCTGCTTGTTGAGTCAGCGTTGCTGGGGGTACCGTAGTTGCTTGCGTGTCAGCTACTAGTTGCGACGGGATTACTTCGGGGTTGGGCTGGCCTGGGGGAGTGATTGGGCTTCCTGTTATAAGGGTCGGCGCGCCCGTTGAAAGCGTTGTAACGGTGCGTACGGGATACGGCAGGTGCGATTGATCCCACGCTGCGCAGGTCGTTGGAGGGAGAGGTCCAGTGAGTCGTCCTCGGCCCATCATAAGGACTTCGTAAGTATCTCCTAGCTCCTCAACTATAGATGAGTCGTATCTAGGATCGCGTGATAGAGCATCTGCATTACCGTTTTCCTTACCTGGTCTATACAATATCTCGAATCCCCAAAACTAAAGTAATAGCTCACTTCGCCATTGAGATAAGCGTGAATTTCTGGGTGGTTTATCAAATAGGGTTTTAAGTGGTTTGTGGTCGATCTCAACGTGGAATTTGTGCCCTACGAGGTAATGCTTGAAATGTAATGCGGCCCACCTAATGGCAAGAGCTTCAGTTTCTATTGCGGGGTACCTGCGTTGATAATCAAGGAGGGCCTTGCTAGCGTATGCAATGGGTTTAATTCCTTGTTTAGTTTTCTGGGATAACACTGCACCCATTGCATATCCGGAAGCGTCTGTTTGCAGGATAAAAGGCTGCGTGAAATCAGAGTGAATCAAGACCGGTTCATCCAATAATGCTTGCTTTAATTTCTTGAAGGCTTCCTCGCACCTAGGGGTCCACTTGAATTCTGTATCCTTGCGTTTTAATTCATTCAATGGTTCACATATGTCCGAGTAATTTTGAATGAATTTATGGTAGTACCCTACAAGCCCTAAGAAACTTTGGAGCTGTTTCAACGTCTCCGGACGTTTAAATTCTTCTATGGCTATAGCCTTTTCTGATCTGGTTTGACACCTTCAGTACTAATTATATGCCCTAAATACTGGAGGCTGCTTCGTCCGAAGTGACACTTTGAGGGATTTAGTTTTAAATTCGCTTTGCGGAAACGATCGAAAACCCGAATCAAGTCTGCCAGATGGGCTTCGAATGATGGTGAGAAAACCAAGATGCCATCGATGTATATTAGACATTTTTCCCACTCAAGTCCCTTCAGAATCATGGACATACAACGTTGGAAGGCCCCGGGGGATGAGTTTAGACCGAACGGTAGAACATTATACTCGTACTGTCCATGTACCGTCACAAAAGATGGCTTATCCTTGGTCTCAGGATCTAATTCTAACTGCCAAAATCCCTTGTTTAGGTCCAAACTGGACATTAGTTTCGTGTTCCTGAGGCACCTTAGTATATCATCTATGCGTGACAGTGGATACGCGCCTTGTTCTGCTACTGTGTTGACCTTCCGAAAGTCGACACAGAGTCGGAGAGAGCCGTCGCTCTTTGCTACGTAGACTATTGGGGATCCCCAAGGTGAACTTGATGGGGCTATGAGACCTGCGTCCAGCATGCTGTTGAGTTCTTCCCTAAATGGTTCGCGTAAGAAATACGCCAGCCTATATGGTGCTTGCTTAATTGGCTTTGCATCCCCGGTTTCTACGCGATGTCGGTGTTCGGTGTATCGTCCCAGGTCGAAATCATGGGTGCTGAATACGTCCGCATTTTCAGCAATTACGGTTTTCAGTTGTTTTAATTCGAAGGGCGATAATAGTGTCCTATCAAAATCTATTTTACTCAATACTGTTTGAGCCCGTTCATGATCAATGGAGCGCTTGCCTGGCTCAATGTGTTCAATAATCCTCTCGGGGTAGGTAGTGATATGGTTTAACTGTTTAGCCTCCTTATGTTCCTCGTATCGTATCAAATTTTGATTCGTGTCCTTAAGGAATTGTATTGTTGGATTGCTCATGACCTCTATGTGCCCAATAGTTTGTCCTGAGTATATGGTGACCGGTGTGTTACCAAAATTGATAACTGCGATCGGTATGGTCCGCTGACTTCTGAGCACTAATGCGTGTGCCATTGCGATGTCAGTCATGTCAGGACCGAAGACAAATAAAGCGGGCCCTACACCTGTGTCAGCAATTTCAGGGATAGCGTTAATAAACGTCTCTGTACTCGGTTCGATGGTGGTGAGTTTTCTGCACATCACTGCTATTAAGGGTGGGTCATAACGCTCTAGGCCTGCGAAGGGTATTTTGGCTTCTTCCTCGTCTATACCAATTTCTAAACAGCACTCGCGAAAATTTATGATGCACTTTGGCAGTTGCGACAAGAAATTTGTTCCTAAAATACAATGGTACGGAGCGGTTTGGGTAACGAAGAATTCCGTCTGTACCTTAATAGGTCCAATTGATAAGGGTACACTTATGCTGCCGTCCAATGCTAGTTCTTGTTTGGTAGCCGATACTATCCGTGTCGAGTCGTCTGGGCGGCGCTGAAGGCCTAGCTTACCTACCAAATGTTGTGATACGATAGAGACGTCCGCGCCTGTATCGATTAACGTGAGGACTGGTGTCTATGTGGTGCATTGCATTGACTTGCCGGTGGTAAGACACTGTACGATGTCCCCTACGTTGCGCACGCGCGGATACTGCGAATAGTTCCGTAGGTTCCACCAGCACAATGTCCTCGTCCTCATTGGGGTTATTTAGTCGAGCCGACCGACGAGGGCTCAACGTTAGAATTTCTAGGTGTTCCGTGGAAGCAGCTGGGGCTGAGACCGTAGGCCGAACTGCGCCTGGGGTACCATGCTCGTTCCCCGTTTTGATGTTCAATTCGAGTCGCTTTGGGTCTGTCTGACTACATGGTCGCTGCTGTCACCACCGCTGTATGCGTCCCCTTTTGCATTTAAGACAGAAGCCTGCCTTCTTCCTGAAGTAAACTATGGCCCCTATGCCCACAGCTACCAGCACAACGAGCATCCAAAGGTAAGCAGCTACTCCCGTTGTCGTAATGTACGGAAAGGCGATTACCTTCTTCAACTGCTCATCAGCTATCTGTTGGACTTGTAGGTTGGTGGCCTTGGCATGTTCTAATGAGCTCCAGGTGATAGGCCTAAGAGGAATATCTGGGAAGTCATGCATGGTGATGTTAGGTCCGATGTGAACGATGACCTCCTGAGCGTCTAATGTACTAGCGAGCATTAGTGGTCCGACCACTAGTTGGGTGTAATGGCTGTGTGAAAGCAATAGCACTCCATTTTCTGGTATCCTAATGGTTTCTCCGCGAGTTACATGGCTGAGGTGCTTTTGCTTGGAGACCACGGCTTTGGGCTCGGCGGTTCGAATTAACACTCCTTGCGCGGTGGTGAACACGTCGGTATGGTTGACCATTGGTCCGACCAATGTGCTGTTCCTACATATGCGGCGTGTGTCATCTGGAGCGTCTTCGCCCATGATAATCCAATCCAAACAGTGTGAAGAATGGTCGGTGGCCAAAGCGTGAACCTCGCAAAAAGCAATGCCAGGTCGCGTGTTGCATGCGTGCAAGTTCAGCACCTCATATCGTGCCTGTTCAACTCGCGTGGCGTATTCCGGCAGAGGTAATCTCATATGCGCGCGACGCTCCGGTACGTTCCAACCGACGTTGTATATCCGAAAATAAGGCCGGAGTCGTCCGACGTAACTAGCGGTACCCTTAAGATGAATGCCAACTTAAACGTGCCCAGCTCAATGTGCACTGGGTAAATTTGCCCAAATTGGTAGGCTAGCGCAGGCTCGCGGAATAGTATGGTTTGCCCTATTCTTGGATCCTTTTCGAATAGACGCTTTAGTGTCGCGGCATCCATCACATTGGGTGATAGCTGCCCGCTCACCATGGCTTCCATGACGGTGTCGACCGAAGAGCGCGCGCAGGATGGTGCGAAACATGTGGTTTACTAATGCGCGATGCACCTCTGTGACGTAGCGCTGTTCCTGGCACATAACCTGTTCTATCATGCCGACCACTTCCTGCATCTTATGGTGCAAAAAGGAGTAAAGCTCCTCGTCAGCGCGTGTTAATTTCAGGATCGCTCGGGAGTTGCCCTGGGCCACACTGTAAGTGATTCGCATTTCTTTAGACAGGGCTACCACCTGTTTGTTTAGATCTTTTAGATGCACCGCATTTGTAAAGGCCACCCCTACTCCTAAGAATCCTGTAACTACGCCAGCAGCTCCGGCTAGGGCAGCGAGAAACCTTTTCTTCCGAGCCCTAGGCTCTTCACAGAAATGAACGTTCGCTTCGCAGTATTCGCGCATTATAGCCATGTAATAACTGGTATCTAGCACGCCTTGATATGTGCTCCTTAGTTCTTGTTCCAATTCTTGAATTTTACGTTGTAGATCCGGCATGGTAGTACAATTCGGGTTGGGACAGTAGTCCCCCAGGCATGGTTTGCCGCTGGGGGTGTAGACACACCAGGCCATCCCGGTTGCTTGTCTACTTGGTTGTAACCCATCTAGGGACAATCGCAAAACAATCGGTAAAGAAAGTAGATCGCGAAGCTGTTATTACCAGACCCTGTGGTTCGATCAAGGTACCCACTTGTTGGTTAACCATGGCTCCTAAGTGTGCTACCTGGTCCGAAAATGGCGTGGCGATTGCCTGGGTTTGACCCAATTGGTGGACGACAAGCAGGAAAAGCAGTATTCCCATGAATCTAATCCCTCGGCTCCACAATTCTGCAGCTGCTGCATATCGTCGGCCTGGTCTGTTTGACAAAGGCAGTACCGACCTGGTCAGTATTGCTCGGCCTTCCTCAGTTGCGTCCACATACGGTTCGTCTTCGAGATTGTCGTTGTCCGGGAGTGAGTCGAGTTCGGAAACCACGTCGTCCGAGTCGAGCGTCGCGATAGAGGGCATGTTAAATTCGTCCTCGCTCATGTCACTGGGCGCTGTAATCAACTCGCTCTCGAGCTCCTCCTCGTCGATGAATGTTATGTCCGCGTCGGGGTTGACAATCGAGCCTGCATCCATGTCGTCGTTCGGGTCAGCTTGCCAAAGGTTTTGCGCGGGCTAGCGCAGCCACAATAGTCTCAGATATAACAGCTCTTCGCGTTTTTGCGCACTACCTACTTGCTTAAAAATAGCATTCGCCATTACTGCATATACGATGTGGTCAATGGACAGCACCGGTGCAATGGGACCGGATTCGCCATATTCGGTAACGAGGTAGTCCAGCAAGTACGGCGCACTGGTCACAGTTTCTAACCATTCTAAGTTAGCTTCCCTGTATGTGGTCAGCTCAGAAGCTATGTTCAACCCATATCTACGACTTGGTTGGATGGTAATAGTTCCATTGCGTCGGACTATGCCATATTCGGCAGACAAATTCCCCGTATAGTCCAACTCGCCGTGATAGGTGACAAAAGTGTAACCTCTGGTGGGCATAAAATTGGTGTTGTGTTGTCCCTCGCACGCCTGGCATGTCTGAAGGATGGGAATCTGAGAACGGTATATTTCAGTAATGGCCTCGGTAATACTCATTGAGTTTAACACCCGGGCAACTAATTCCAATAAGCCTTCGAGGTGTTTCACCATGCTGCTGCTGACATGTATCCCGGCCATGGTGTGCATGAACGGAGATGCGAGCCCTAACAGCCCGGACACAACGGCAGCTTCCAGCCGTCGCCCCAGTGCGGCCGTTCCAGCTACCCGGATCCTGAGCAACTGGTGGGCATGGCAAATCCGCTCCGACACAGCCATGACTCTTCGATAAAATAAGGCCCTAGCGAGTACCTGTTCTCTTCCTGGGCGTAGGCGAGGGGGTATGAATGAACAGCGGGGCACTTTCCCAGGTCCCAAGGTTATAATCGTGGGTGCGAATTCGGAGTCCAGACCCAGTAATATCAAGCGTTCCTCGTTAGGCAATCCCTGCAGAATTAGAGGGTCTACCTTTTCTTCGGTAGGACCCTTCGAAAATATCTTTCTTAGCGCGAGATCAAGATTGTGTTGTGCATTAGTTTGCGTGCCTAGTGGATGCGTGGCCCGTTCAGGTATTTCTATAGGATCGCTGGTAAGTCCTGTGGTGGGATTCGCGTCAATGGGCTCCCAAATCGGTCTAATTCGCAATGATCTAGGTGTAGCCAGTGTTTGTTCAATTACGTCCATCAAGTTGACCTGCAATCCGGTCATTCCGTATCCAATTTCGTTCACTACTATGCTCTTAAGTAACAGGTTATTGTCTCAGGCTGTGTTGCTGTTTGTTCCACTATCCGGTTGCTTGCTCGGGCGTTTATGCCCAATTCGGGTACCATAGGTGTCACAATCATAATATTCGAGCTTAGGCTGGCAGTTATTGATTCCCCTGGTTCACTGTTAAGTTTTGCTTGTTCCTTCGGTTCCAATGTCTCACTCTCACCATTCAAAATTAGGCTCATGGTTTGCTCGACTACCATGATCATCCACACCAAAAATAAATTCGGCACTCGGTTCAGTTTTGTCTCCCTGTGGCTCGGAACGCTTTTCACTCACGAGCGGCACAGCTTCTCTTCCCGGTTCTACACGCACGCTGGAGGCATCGGTTCCGGCCGACTCAGATTCGAACGCTCACATATTCACCCGCCAGTTGGATTGGCTATGCCACGACAGACTCAGACCGCAGTCTCAGACCTGGTCAGATCCCACGGCCCCTACACTTAGGGATCGGGCTCTATACGAGTTTGATCCTACATATAAATTACAATTTTGAACGGCTCCCTTCCCAACGCCTCCCTTCTCCTGGCCAGTTTCCTCTACGGTCTTCCCCGGCCTCTAAAGATTCTAGGGTACACATACGCTTTCGAATTTTGAACGGAGTTAGGACAATCGGGCTGACCCGTTTCCCGAAGGTCTCCATCGCACCTGACCAGTGTCCTTTACAGTCTTCCCCGGTCGGTTGAAACGCTACAGGGGCCTCACACGGCCGCCCTAAATTGGTGGGAGCCAGTTTAGTATCGGATGCATCCACTCGGTTCCTTGGTTCATTTAGTTCCCTTGGGTCTCGGTTCCCTTCCGCTAGGTTACTCGGTATTCCATTCCACCCATTAGGTTCCGCTAGGTTAGGTTCCGCTAGTCCCTTAGGTTCCATTGAGTCCACTAGTTTCTCCGCAGGTTCTTCTGGTTCCGCTACGCATACACAATTTTGAATAAGACTCTGAAAATTCGCGGGTTCACCAGGTTGTGCCGTGCCGGCGTTAGTGCCATCGCCTGACACGCGACCCCTATTAATCGGCCCCCGAAGTCCGAACGGCGTCTCTCTAGGTTCCATTCCATTAGGTTCATTAGGTTCTCCATCCGTAAGTCCATTAGGTTTCCTCCGATATGCAGCCGCCTGAGATGGGTTACATGTGCCAGCGGTTGGGTCATTGCTAGACACGGATGCCCTATTAATCGGCCCCCGAAGTCCGAATGGCCATCTCCCATATTTCTCACTCGGCATATCAGGTACATTAGGTTCCTTTGGTTCCCTTAGATCCTCAACTCTTCCTCCCCTCTCGCTTCTCTCGGTATCTCGGTTTTCATCACTTCGCGCTGACTCCATTTTGGGATATACACATAAGTCGGTTGGCCAACCATTACTCACAGGGTCACGAGTCACACCCTGCGCGCCAGGGGTCGGAGACAGTGAAACCGAGCGCCGTTCAGTTTTAGAGTTAGCTGGTTCCTGATTGCGCCCTAGTTCTACTGCGCTAGTTCGTTCGCTGTCAATTTCGTTGTATCCTCCATTGTCGCCCCACGACCTGGTCGCTTGCTGCAATATTCGTGCCGGTGTTCTGTTCGTTTGCAATAGGTTCAGTTGATATGGGGTTGGTTCGGGTTCAAATTCGCCTTGACCTTCATTTTCCGCTTCAAGTTTTTGGCTATCATAGGTGGGTATTGCGCTGTCTCTAGTGATCATTGCATTAATTTATGCCGATCGGGCACTCAAACCAGCTCCCGCGCGTTCCTCTAAGGTCGACATTTCGTGTCGCATGACATCTAGACGGTGCGCGAGCTCCGGGTCAGCTGCTCGAGTTACTGACATAACTCCTGCGTTGCGGCGGCCAGATTGGTCATTTTGACTCATGGGCGCCTGCGTAGGCCTTGCTCGAGGGGCTGCCCCTACTTGATTGGTGTTGTTCCAACCGTTGCTAGGTGTGCGCGGGCGGAATGGTGCTGCTTAGGTGCAGCATTATAGCCATCGTGCCAATTGTTAGGCCCGTTTGTATCACGGCCACGCGATCGGTTGTAATATTCAGTCCGGCCGTAGTTTCCATATGTATTCGGAGCGAGTTCAGGGCGGTAATATCCTTGCTGCCCGTACCCTACAGGTCCTCTCTGTTGATTCCATTCATCGCGTCGTGAGGATCAGCCAGTTCCTCGGTGTTCAATTACTCGATAACGAGGGCGATTGCTGTACTGCTGGGGTCACTAGGATAACCGTTAACGGGTGCGGGTGCATTCGACATATAGCCTGGGGCTGTGCGTGTTGCCAAGCGGGTGTATTCATTTAGGAGTGGGTCGTACACGTCGGTTCGGTAGTACGGGCATTCCCGTGCAAAGTGTCCTATGAAACCGCATCGAAAGCAGTGGTTACCTAGAGGTGCTGCTGGAATAGCGTTAGCGCCGGCTGCCGGGGTCACACTATTCTGCATCATCGCGTTCTGCTGGTGCTGTTCGGTGCGTTTATCTAGCAGATCAATAAGCCGGGCTGCAGTGCGCTTATTCGCATCTAGAGCTTCGCGAATCTGATCTACCAGTTGGGTATTCTCACCTCCCTGTGACATGCACTTTACCGTTTTAGACAGGCTGCTTTTGCGAACCGGTATCCCTATCACCTCTTTCTGAGAAGCTAGGATAGCGTCCTCCTTATATTTGAGCTTGTCCATCATGTGTTTGAACGACGGGTATGTCTTTCCTATTACTCCAGATTTTAGTTCTCGTCGTAGTCCTTGTCGGAGGAATTTTTGTAATAGGGCGTCGCGTTGTTCACCCTCGTCCTCCGCGAACGCTTTGTCCACAAGGTTTTACAAGTCCAGTCCGTACAGTGCAACTGCTTCGCGTTCCCCTTGCACTCGCATGCGTAGCGTTATCAAAGCGTCCTCGTCACGTTGCGATGACGAATACATGAAGCCGATATTATAACAAAGGGCTTCATAAGTTTGCTTTTGGCAGTCGGGGAAACTTTCGTATATTTTGAGGGCTTCCCCCTTCAGAACAGTTGGAAAGCAAATTAGCTTCTGGTCCAGGGTCCACCCGTTGGCGTCAGTCAAGTTGTCATAGGTAGCCAACCAGGCTTCAAAGTCCTGTGAGTCGGCTCCTAAAAAAATGGGGGAATATCCCGTGCTTGAATGACGGGAGATGTCGTTGTTCGTTGCGTCAACTGCTGCAGAATTGCAACTAGAGGGTCTCCCGAGACGGCTGGACTCGGTCCATTTGTACTACCAGCCGTAGTGGTAGTTCCACTTCCTACATTTGTTGTCCCCGCTGTGCTACTTATTGGCGTCCTGTTGGCGCTCGCTGGCAATGACATTTTGATTCCGACTTTAACTATCAATTCCTATTTGTTTGAATATGTGTGGCGTCCGTTGTCCCAGTCTGACGTGGGTACGGATGATATAATATATAGCTTGCTATGTGTTTACTTTACTACGGAGTTCTCTACTGTTGAGCAAGAGTTCAGTTCCCTAAAATACTCGTGTACTTACTCCTTAGGTATGTATCTGGTCGTGTAAAATTTTCGCTTCGCTGCCTTACCGTAGCCGAGTATGGTTCCCTGTCTGTTTGATCACTCGATCAAATTTTATAGCCTAGTAACTGCGCCGAAGGCACTAACTCACTCACTCTATCAGAATACCAGTCCGATTACTTCAGAAACCAGGTCTTAATGGGTAATAGCCCTGAGCTGACCGTGTGCTTTGGGTTCGCGAAGCGATTTCGTCCCTACACCTACTAGTCATGAGTAATACCTCAAACTTAAAATAATCAAAAAAAACCCGCTACTCGTACGATATTACCCGATGGACCACGGACTTGCAAGTCACAAAAACCAAAGGTATGTGCTATGTAGTTGAAAAGTTAGACCAATTAAATTACAAACACTCAATTTACGAGAAAACAGCTATTCGCTACCGAGCACACTCGCTTATTGATACATTACATTTATAACAGAGTAACCACAACTTTACAACATAAAATGCTGACCATGAGTTATTTGTTATCTGACGATTCTGGATCTGACCCGTTCCACCTGTTCCAAAACACAGTTAGTCCAATTCTCCGGATACCCAGGCAGCGTCGGCTCGATACCAATCTGCGCACGGTGCTTGGAAATGATCGTCAGTAATATCACTCGTTTCCACATAACGGCTGCGTGAGATTCGGTGACGACGATGGTGGGCCTGACACCAGCAACTAGCGAACAGGATGAGTGTCGTAGCGAGCAGCTGCGGAATCGTAACACGGCGACTGGGGGCGCGATAATTATTAGCGCCCTTGCAAATAACGTACTGTCTATCGATGCCGTTCCAACGCACAGTTCCAACGATACCGGCCACGTGATAGTTAGTGAGCAGAATGTCAATATATAGAAGGATCTAACTGGCGTATATCGATGAGGTGATAATACTAATCGGCTACTATAAGAAAATAATACCATGAGATATTTATATCCTGCATTAACAGTGTCTATCCAAGTTCGGCACCCATGCACAAGAAAAGTAGCAATTGAACGCCGACTGAAGCCTCCTTCAGGTTAACCTGCGCCATACGGGTCATCTAGATCGTTCCTTCTGCTCGTTCACCCGATGCGTGAACTCACCTTCGACTCACACGATCCAGGAAAACAGGATGCCCCTAGGTTCAACAAGACCTCGTGTATACCAGAAAAAGAGCGATTGAGACACCAAAGGGCGCAGCACAAAATAAAGCTTACGCACCTGTTTTCCTGGAACGTATGGGCTTCGTTTTACATAAATATGCGCACATATATGCCAGATTACAACGTCACCCAAAACTAATAGATCCGACAATTTTGACTACTTCCACAAATCATTATCTAATTACAAATAACTTATCCCATTGAAACATTAATCCGGAATTCGTGCGAGAGATCCGACACCTAGCAATTCAAAATTCGCTTATCCCAAAAATTTATTGGCACGCCTCACGGCGTAGCCCCCACTTATTTAACTACTAGGACCAGTCCTGGCCCTAAGGGATCCCAGCTGCACCACTCACAATGTTCACTGTGGTGCCCTGACGACCCTTGCTCTATTTACATTAGTACAACCTCGTTTGAAGCTACATCTCGCTGCAGCTACTGTCAATTTCAAGAATCCCACTCAGCATTCGCAAAACCGAGCCAGGAAGTCGTTACGGTAATAAGTTGTCTAGACTACTAGGACCACTCCTGGCCCTAAGGGATCTCAGCTGCATCACTCACAATGTTCACTGTGGTGCCCGGACAACCCCGGCTTACACGATTCCCCGGTGGTCACCGGTCTGACCGATGGGAACCGCTTAGCTTAGCAGGCTGCCGGCGGGTTTACCAGGGTGTTCGGCCTGGCCCCTATAGCGGCCCACGCATCTAGTGGTATGGAGGTCCCCCTGAGGGAGGGTCATCCCTTAAGCCTGCTCACAGGTAATAAGGCTGACCCGTCATTCCCTCGATTTCTACGATTGGGTTCGGAACCAAGGGCCTCAGAAAGTTCCCTGAACAGTAAAGCCTGTTTTCACCGGGGTGTTTACTATGCTGAGTGACTGCCTTGATACTCCTGGGTCCCAGGTAAGTAGTATTGAGAATTCGTTACCGGGACTGGATTGGGGCGTAGGTGGTGAAACCCAGTCCTACCCACTGTGTTTGCAAGTTAGGCAGCTAGTGGGACGAAGCTTTGCACCGGGGGTCTTTGAGACTTATGCACCAAAACTAGTTGCCCGAACGACACAGGTAGGACTGTGAACACGAGCGAGTCCATTGGAGCGTCGCGTGGGGAACAGGCATAATTCAACATAGCAGTGGTACCTTATTCGACTCGAGGAGGGCCGTTTCCTACGTGCAACTTGAAAATGATGCGAGGCTTTGCATGGTAAGCGGGGAAGGGCGGCAGCAACGCTGCACGGTCATCGTGAGCGTCTTCGGAGAGTAGTCCAGAGGTATCGTGCGAGGGGCGACGGGGAACATAGGCCGAACAGCGTTGAACATGATTTGGGCGGAAGGCACCTTTGACCTAGTTAGACCCAACTCGCCTAGAATCAATAAACACGCCAACTGTTTACTTTTTTTGTCTTGATTTGACACATAGCAAAATATGACCCATTCGGGTGAAGTCAAACGCACAGTTATAAGCAACACTATTACGGACATACATATGTACATGGAAACTTCTTTACGATAACCTCAGGGCTCCACGCACGAAGTCCCTCGTCCACAACACACCTGTGAAATTGAAACGTGATGTGAACCAGTCTTTCACTCTTGAACTCTTTGTAGTACGAACGAACGTTTTGACCCGAAATTTTAATGGCTCGCACGAAAATTTTAATAGTTAACCACCCTAATTGGGATGACGAAACTGTATCAGGTGGGCTCCAGTTGGGCCCTTTTAGAAGCGCGGCACCCTCTACCCAAATTTGCTTATGACCCTACTATTGGTAGATGAAGTCAAACTAGTGAGCGCTGGTTAAGCTCTTTTAGAAGAGTGGAACCCTCACCCAAACTTTGTTGTAGGCCTGGACCTAGCTTACCTTTGCACTAGTAGGGTAGACTTCTGTCGCTACTCATATCCCTCCCCTAAACTTTGCCCCAAGTTGTGCTGAATCGCAGAGGTGCGGGCACAGCACTTGCAGGAGCGCGAGGTATCCGACGGACACCACAGCACCCGCAAGGGCTGCCCCTGTTCTTAGGCCTAAGCGAGAAAACTTGGACAATCTGTGAAACCCTCGGGTGGACCTCTTCCACGCGTCTGCAGGTCGAGGTGCCCATCCGAGCCAAACGCAACTCCCAAAGATTTCGGTGTACCAAAATTTGTTTCGAATGCCGCGTGCATCAATACCGGTTAGAATTTCCTAGAACGTACCGAACGTTGAACGCCCTCGCCAACAACTAAATTCCTAGACTGTAATTTGCAACATTTTGGATACCGGCGAGCAGGGCACCCACCGGGCGTCCTCAATGGCACTACCCAGTGGGTGGGGAACCAGTCGAGCACGGGTAGATATTCCCTTTTTGTTGCAATTTGGCACAATTTTGACTCGAATCTTGTTCAACACTCAACTCCCTTCTACGTAACGCCGGCACAGCACTTACGGGAGCGCGAATCATCCAACGGACGTCCCAGCAGCCGCAAGGCTGCCCCTGTTCCTAGTCTGGCGTGAAAATTCGAAAATCATTGACCTAAAGGCCCGGGCGGGTCTCCTCCGCACGGCTGCATGCCGAAGAGCCCACCCGGGCGAAACGAAAAGCTGAAAAACAAGACAAAAACAAGAGAAAAATCAACGTTGGCGACAACCGCCAAAACCGACAGAATTTTGCCGCAAACGACTCGACTGGTCCTAGGCGTTATGGCCAACAGCAACACAACTTGGCCGATGTGTGCGAAAGAGACAAAACCGCCCGCTGGTCGGCGCGGCAAACTTTTAGTAGAAAGTTATAACGGCGCTCAGGGCGCTGTTTTCTCATAGGGATATCGGCACATTTTTGCCGATATCTCAAGAACGAAAAACAGTAGGCGGCCGGGGGCAGGACCAGAATCATGCCCTGGCAGGCCGGCTACTGATGAAAATTTAAAATTTAACGTAGATCTTATAAGAAGCCCGTTGGGGGCCGTTTTAGGAGGAAAATATTCCAAATTTTGGTGCACCGTTTGAGTTTAGGGGATCCTGAGCGGACCCGTGGGGGTGGGCGGCCCCGGTTTTCAGCTGAACAGTTAGGGTGGGACCCAATAAGTGTCCCGGGCTCAAAAAATCGGGGATTTTTGATTATTTTAGTTGTGCTTTTGGGCTTAGAAAATTGGGGGTTAAGCGCCTGTTCGGGGATCCGTAAGTATTTAGGGCAACCAATTTTTTCGACCCGCTGGGACAATTTGACACCCCTAGGGAGTCCTTTATAAGGTTTAGTCAACCCCGTTCCCCTAAATTTAGTAGAAAACCCAAAATGGAACTTTTAGTGTTGGACCTTAAAATAGTGTCTTAGAAAATTTGTAGGCTGAATTTTCAGTTGCCTTTAGACCGAAATTTTGTTCGTTTGGACCTGATCGGCCTGAGTATCGGGAAGTATCTGCAAGTTTTCGCACTTCTTCGCTGTTGTGGCTGGGATGATTATCGGTAAACAGAACGGATCTCTGACCTTCCAGAATTGGCGGCCGGTGCGACAAAAAATGCTGAAACCATTCCACGAACAACTCGCGATCAATCCATCCTTTTTTAGATTTAATAGATAATAGATTAATAGATAATTTCCGATTCTAAATCATTTTCCTGGCCAAAAGAAAGTGTTGTTGGATGTCCGAGTGTGTACTGCGTAGACTTTGCACCTTGAATCCAGCGGTCGCGTAGTGTCATTCGGGGGACGTTGTGTTTTCTGGCAATTGCAGCTAATCCTCGATAGCTTCCTAAAAAGCAGTGGAGAAAAGTAAATTACATAACGTATTTTGGTAGGACCCCTAAAGACCCACTGTGCCCAGCGGAACGGTACTTGGGATCTCGCTTCTGTATTCAAACATGTTACGCCAGATCACTGTAATACCTGGTTTAATGCCTGAAATACTGTAAAACGTTTTCCCAACTTCCGTTGGGCCTTAGTGCTCGAAATTCTGTGAAAATTGTAAAAAATTACCAATTTTTGTGACTGGCAGTTAAGATAATTGGCCTGATCAAGCAGTATAGCGAAAATTCAAAAGCAAGCTTAAAACAATGCAATATTTATCATTTGAATATTACAGTTTTACCGTTATGTTTACCTACATAAAGTACACGAACAAAAAAAAACAACAAAAACGCTTATCTTAAAGTAGCGATAAACTCTTAATCGATCACTCAAGTTTTTAGAAAAAGATCATTCGGTACATTGTCCTCATTATAATAAACGAGTATGTCGGGTTGATAAACCACACATGGGTCTATGCGGCACCGCATATATTTAACCGTGAAACTGCTGAGTCTCAGCAGACCTTCCTTTAAAAGCATCTAACCGAAACATACCTTTACATAGTACATAAAGTCAGCTGTACCGTGATCGCGGTGAACCAGGCTCTAAGCAAACTAAACAGTGCCATGGCATTGCAGAAATAAACGCTATGACCAACGGACACTTCTGCTTTCACCGAATATTCGATCTAAAATTTGTATAGATTGGTTCATGAGGACGCAGTTTTTGCGACTGCTGTGACCTCTTGCACTGGGCAAAACGAGATTCTAACTCGTAAACTAAGCATTATGAAACTCACCAACTTTCAGACATGATCCAACATAGGCATTATATACCTAATCAAACGTACTTATTGCTTCCTCGCGATCACCATGGAACTTCGCTAAATCCACAGCGGCATCAACGTCATCAAAAGCAGCTTGCATATTTTCTGGAGTCCACTGTTGCCTCTTTTTCACTTCCGTTGGTTTTTTTGGAGCTACATGTTTCAAGGTCTTTCTCGCTAGCGGTAGTCGTGTTGTTATTCTTTTATTCGCGCTCGCGACGAGTTTTATTCTGGCCATAATGAAATTGTCTGAAAGGAAAAAGTTATAAATAACGTTATAAGTAGCCGGGTCGGGCGTTTTACATTCGACTGGAGCGGTAAGGCCCGTCTTAAAATTAGGTAAAATGAAACACAAAAATTTCTGAGTACCTATAGGGAATTTCACACTATTCCGCGTTGATTTATCGTGTTATTGTGATAGGCCCGTTTTTTGAAAGCCAGCGTGTTCAAAGTGCCGGACCAGACAATGACGCACATATGGGCAATTGGCATCCGCAAAACAGACACCATGCATATGGGACCTTAACTCTATAGGTCTTCATTGTGTACGGCATCTTGTACCTATGGTTCCATGCGGGACATGGCGTATGTTATATGAATGCCGGTAGCCCATATGCGAATCATCCATAACCTAAGTGCAAATGTGTAGCACGCCGTTGAAGAACAGAAGTGTACCCCAAAACGAGTGACTATTCCTTTAGCTGCCATTCTGGTTCAATATCGCCGCTGAATTAAAAAAATATTGTAGTTGAGATTAAACTATATGTGCCGATATTAAACACAGAAGTGACGGCAATCGCCGAGTCGGAGTGCCTATGTTTAACACTAGAATTTTGCTTGACGGAAAACCCCCAACTAAGTGACGTAATTAACCGAGAATGCCGAAAATACCCTAAATTTTGGGATTTCGAAGATACCATGAAATTTGCATACATCAAACGTAAAACTGTTCACACATTCCTGGAAAACGGTGTAGTTAATGTACGGTGTCCAATGTATGTGTAGTGAAAAAAGTAACAGAATAAAGCTTGTCAAAGCTTAGTTCTCGACGTTTTCGCTTAGCATTAAAACGTAAAAAATAATCAAAATTTTAATAGAAGTTACGCAGCGTTAACAAACATAATACCAAAAAATAAATACACAACTTACAAAAATTTGGCGCACACCAATCTGTAGCGAAAAGAATGACGAATGCGATGATCTATCTTGAGCGGCTGAATTCACAACAGAATAATTTTAACATTCTGAATAGCTTAGATATGACGGCAATACCCGAGTGACGGATTAGACGAGTTTACCCTAGTGTCTTAGAAAATTTGTAGGCTGAATTTTGAGTTGCCTGTAGACCGAAATTTTGTTCGTTTGAACCTGATCGGCCTGAGTATCGGGAATCTGAACTCATCCTGACAACTTTCTGACCCGTCGCATAAATTCTAATATACCTATTGTAGGCACCACTAGTACTAAACATTTGCTAGTAACCCTCGGCGAGTGCCCTGGGATCACACTCAGTGTGATCATTCTTTCCTTGTCCCACAAAAATTCCTGTAATATCCGTTGCACCCCAGCCTCTCCGAACGCACACCCGCTCTTCCCAACAATTAGAACATCGTGTAATATAGTACGCGAAATATTTTACAAACACAATACGGCATCCATTTATTTCACAAGGATCGACCGGACACCCCTAACCGTTATCCTTGTCTTACATGACCTGGTGCCAAAATCACCCCGGTCACCTGCGGGTGGTGGAGTGTGACCTTACAAGTACAACATAGATGAATACAATTGTTTATTTTTACAACAAATGCGATACCACATAATTATATCAATTTATATAGAGGCCACACTCCGCCGGTATCCGGTCGTCCATTTCCCTTGTTCCCTACGAAATTTGACACGTTTCAAGAGTTTTATCTTTTTTATAAAGTTGGGCTGTTACATAGCATTATACATTTGTAGTACAATTATGTAAGTGTAAAAAATCTTTGCATTTAACGTTTTTAACCTGTTGCGCGATTACTCAGTACAAGGAATTATCGTCTAACATCTTCTCTACTTTTTCATTTATGTATTTTTTATAAAACTTTTCAATGAAAACATTTCAGTAAAGCACCATATACATACACTGTGACTATTAATATCTTAAATATACAAATTTAAAGCCATGCTGCAAATTTCAAACACAATTGACCCCATGGCCTGAACACTGTTACATTTTATTAAATTGTAATCATTATTCGATACGAAACAAGCGCCAATCGGTGATAAAACGAAAGCAAGATGTGGTGAGCTGTAATGACCAGAACACTGGTTCGGGAAATGCCATCTATTCAACACCTACTTCGCTTTATGTAGCGTATAATTTTCACAAATGGTTAATGCTTGGTCACTGAAATATCAAATATCTTAATTTTTTTTGCCGTTTTGTTTAAACCAGATGTTTGAAACACAATATTGGGCTTACCAATATACGAATTGTGACAAAAGAAACCTGAGATTTTAATTTTACACGTTATATTGCCCGGATAAAAAACTAGCATTGTCCGTCCCTGAAAAAATGTTACCGGGTATGCCCATGTCTCTTGTATTTGTACACGACGTAAGGGTATTCAGAATTTATTTCAATTGAATGTGCGCAAATTTCTTAATATTAATTCATGGGACTTTAGGTAAATACGCCTTATAATTATTGTATCTTCAGCGGTTTACAATAAGAGCACAAAACAAGATTTTAGAAAGGAAGAATTTATAGGTATCCGCTGAATCCAGCATGTTTGCCTTGAGATAATTTTTCAGTGATATTCGGGTTATTGCAAGATATCCGTACTTATAGTGATATATCTCAAGCTGACAAAGCTTTACAATACAGTTTTCAGAGATGAGAAACAAATTTGGAGCACCAGGAAAACACAAGAGTAGGTAGGTAGATCACAGCCGTAACCCATGCTAGAATGAAATACATATTGGTCAAAGCTTTTCACCACTTTAGTGCTCATACCAATTTCGAACGTTCCTTAAAGATTCTGCAAAAATACACCCAGCGTATAGCTATATTAATGTGCTTTGTACGGTAAGAATATATTGTGAGCTGCTGGAACTACCCCCCCCCATACCATATAGCTATCTAGCCAGTGAACATATTTTCATGAAACTTCACAGACTGACAGAAGATATGCATACTCTGGGATGAGACCATTACGGGTTTTACTCATTCTCTCAGAATCGTCTTGAAACACGGGTCAAAGTTGTCACAGTCACCAATTTAACGAAATGTGAAGAAACTAGATATGAACAATAGTAATTCTTTTCAAAATTATTGACTGCTTGCTAATAGGTGTTGCATATTGTAATTTTGAGACGATAAAAATGGTGATAGGGTCTTTTTTAATCTAGACTGGATATATGGATCACTTTAGAAACTTCACGCATAAGCGTTCCTTAAGTATATATTCGTTCGCTGGGCATTGACATTGACAAGTCATAAACTATTTAGTAAGCGCTTAAATTTGAATTTAACCTTAAGCGTACATAGAATTCAACATTTTTGCATTTACGATTACTTCGTGCCAGCCTATTAACTAGCTATCTACGATAGTGTACACAAAGTGGAAACCCAACGGTTGCTGCAAAGCATCCCGTTAATGAATAGATATATTGTGTCACGATTACCGTTTGCAGTTGTAGCATTTGGATGGTTTGGTATAATAAAGCGAAGATGGTCCCACAATTGTTTAGCACAAAATAGGATATAAGAAGAATCGATCAAAAGGCTGACAAAGTTCGACAGAAACTGAGACTGCTTTAATTGTATGCTTTGGGATGGAAATGTAAACGGTAAGACTAAGGTTTTATGCAAAAATTTAAAAAGTGGAACATGAACAGACATGGTTGCAAGTAATTATTTTACAACAATAATACACCTAAGTTACTAGAGAAGGTATGGTTGCCTAGTTCAAATACACCAATACGGCTGAGTTTTTTTGTGGGAGGATTAACAAAGACGTTTACTTACAAAATATTAGTTATCTAAAAATTATCAAAACTAGTACAGAAGTGGAGCAATATTGATTCAAACAAAAAATTACATAGAGAATATTGACTCTGAATATCAGAGTTATAATTTAAAACAAACAGAACCGGAGCTTAACTAAACGCAACCAGTTGGTGAAGAATCAAAATCAGACTGAATATCATCGGGAATTTGCCTCGGAATTTTGACTCAGCGGACTCAAGTTGTTAATAGCTGACGCCGTTATGTCATCTGTGACCATTAGTTACTTTTTATGTAAACATTTATTCAATGTTATAATACTTAATTTTCGCTATAGCGGTGTTTATTTCAAATTTCCAAAAATATCTATATTTAATAAGGTATAGAAGACAAAGGAATTGGTGCATAGTAGTATAATTAATACCACGTTATCCGAAAAAATTGCATTTTATATTTGGATTTCGGTAATTTATTTTCCATATTTTTATTATAATTCGTTTGAAACCGAGCTATAGGTAGTTTCAATAACGGAGGCCAAAAAAATCAATCGTGTTTTCTAAGTCCACCTAATTAGCCTATTAACTATAACAGCAATCATACACAACAATGTATTGTCGCGCGGCGTGCGTAGAGAGGATTTTCGTCTCAAAGCAGTACAGTAACATATTGGAACGGCGTTGTTAATTTATCATGAAAATATAATTGCAGTTGTGTAGTTGTACGTTGATTTTTTGTATAACCGTTTCAAAATTCGATCTAGTTCGTTAATTAATTGCTTGAGCTTTTATAAACATAACAGTAATTTGTCTCCTCGTGGCACCCCGGTAATGACCTCAAACGTAGAGCGAGGCACCGCGTAATGACCCAAACCAAAATAACAAAATCCTGCAAAAATTGGGAAGAAAAGATCCTCGGATCCTCGGAGTACGAACTGCTGTCACTATACTACTGCTGGCCTATGAGCTTTCGACATCACTGGTAATGTTCCGCCTATGGCACCTTTCTGTGTAAGGCAGACTCTAATATATTTCTCGCCGACGCAAAGCGTTGCCATAAAAAACGCTTTGCCAACTTGCCGTAATGTTCCATTGCGGTCAATGGTTAAATTGTATTTATATTTCTTACTTTGAGCATTTGGTTTGGTATCGTCTTCAGGTAAATAAATTACATTGACGCTGTGAAGATACACTGTCGTTGACTATCGCTAGCGTAAAAGTCTTGGAAAATTAGATGCCGCAAGTCATCACTGATCTCTTCGCGGACAATTTGAGCAATCGATATGACGTATAGCACGTGCTGGTACAGTTTTGTTAGCCCTGTTAACGTATTCCAGCCTAGCTTTTCGAAGCTCCTTGTTTGTTTTCCGCAAAGGAGTTTTATATCTTTTGTATAGCTTTTCAACGGTTGATGTCACAATAGTATCTGCCGCTGACAAAGTGCTCGGTGCCGCTGACGAAATGCTCGGTATCGCTGACGAAGTGCTCGGTGCCGCTGACGAAGTGCTCGGTGCCGCTGACGAAGTGCTCGGTGCCGCTGAAGAAATGCTCGGTGCCGCTGACGAAGTGCTCGGTGCCGCTGACGAAGTGCTCGGTGCCGCTGACGAAGTGCTCGGCGCCGCTGACGAAGTGGTCGGTGCCGCTGACGAAATGCTCGGGGCCGCTGACGAATTGCTCGGGGCCGCTGTCGAAATGCTCGGTGCCGCTGACGAAGTGCTCGGGGCCGCTGACGAAGTGCTCGGGGCCGCTGACGAAATGCTCGGGGCCGCTGACGAAATGCTCGGTTCGGCTGACGAAGTGCTCGGTGCGGCTGACGAAGTGTTCGGTGCCGCTGACGAAGTGCTCGGTGCCGCTGACGAAGTGCTCGGTGCCGCTGACGAAGTGCTCGGTGCCGCTGACGAAGTGCTCGGTGCCGCTGACGAAGTGCTCGGTGCTGCTGACGAAATGTTCGCTGCCGCTGACGAAGTGCTCGGTGCCGCTGACGAAGTGCTCGGGGTCACTGACGAAATGCTCGGTGCCGCAGACGAAGTGCTCGGTGCCGTTGACGAAATGCTCGGTGCCGCTGACGAAATGCTCTGGGCCGCTGACGAAATGCTCGGTGCCGCTAACGAAGTGGTCGGTGCCGCCGAGTAACGTTTCAAATCTTATGGCAGCATTTTGACGAAATATTTTTGGCTTTCTATTTCGACGTTGCCCTTTTGTGTTGGCTGGCTTCCGTGTACAGTTGTCGTTTTCAGAGTTACTGGATCTATCGCTGTCACTGTCAAGCCTAATGCGAGAAATTTTTTGCTCTGAGTCGGCTGGCTATATTCGTCCTGTAGTCTTTCGTTTTGGTCGGCTTCCAGAACTCGGTCAATTAATGCTGATACGACTGTGGCCACTTCATCGCCATAAATCGATGGGCCGTCTCGATTACCATAATCCTTGCAACGGTTATCTAATACAATTTTATGCATTGAGTCAATCTGAGCAACTACTGCATAATTGCCGCTGTTGTAACAGTAGTCCCGCACATGACGTATCGCGAGCTGCAGTTCCGGCTTTCTGTTTCTTATATACATAACTTGTCTGGCGCAGTTGAAAGGTTCGCATTCTGTTACACGACCCAATGATATTCACCCCTGTTGCCTGTCGATCCCAAATACCATACCTTCTGGTTCTCAAAGATAGCTGTTTGCTCTAGGGCTTACTTTGTGCACAGATGTTGTATAATATAAAACATAGTCGAGAGAAACTGATAGTACTCTAATGATAGTAAATACTGTTCCTTTTTAAGACTGTAGTAACTGCTAATGAGTGCGTTGAAGAAAAGGTACATTCTACACTTCATTTAGCACATATGCCGATTTACAAATGCAGTGGGCGTGGTTGAAGCAATTTGCGTTAGACAAGCTTGCAGCAAGAATATAAAAATTACATAATTTATTGCTAAAGCTGTTGTACCCTGTTCATGATGGAAAGTTCCAGCTCAAATTACTGCTCAGAATTTACAAGGATTTTACGCAGCTTAGACTAGGGGTCAGAGACACACGGTCAGCTCTGATCCCTAAAACAAGGGGGAAGAACCGTAGCTAGGGGTCAAGTCCATGATATTTGCAAATATTGAAATTAGCAAAAATTGGGCAAAATATAGAAAATTGGCAAAATTTTAATAAAAAATCTGGAAAATGTGGGAAACAAAACTTATGGCGGCAAAAACTAATTTTTCGAAGCAGATGGAATATATTTGGGTCACGCAATACTAATGATAGGTCAGCACCTTTTCCCCTACGAAAAAATCCTGATGGCTTTATGCATTTTAGTTTCATTGAGGTAAATTTTGTTTTGTCTTGTGAATGGAAATTGCATCTATGCACATGGGAGGTTTGACTAGGAATGTATGTACATTAGGTTTGGCATCTGATTTAAAAAGCTTAATTTTTTAATCGAAATTCCCGTATGGTTTTGCCTTTTATCTGAACCCGAAACACTATTTTCGCCAGAGCTTGAATTCCGCATATATACTCTATTAAAAAGTAACTTTATAGAGTGTTATTGAGGTTCTATTAAATAAGCCAAAAACGACTGGGAATCACCACGACAGCCCACGGGCGAATATATAGGGGATTTAAAACTTTTGGGTACCCACGAAGCGGGCTGTCGGTGTATCTCATAGTTTAATGGGTGTAAATGCTCATAAAATTTTATGTTCGATCTTTATAAATACACATATTTCGAATGAACACAGCGCCGACGTCATTTGTTGTGTCCACGAAAATACAGCTATTATAAAATTAAAGTATTAGAAAAGTAGTAAAGTAAGTCTATACAAAGTAAAGGTCTCAGCGCAAGATTTGGTATTATATAAAATGGTTAAAAGTAGAACAAAAATGTGTGCTAACCGTGATTTTATGGATGTGGAGCGATTTGTTTACGTTATTATACTACACTAAATAGATGCCTGACCCCATAACGTGTTTTATGCATGGTCCAATTTTTTAATTATATGAATAATATTAACATGTTTGTGCCAATCTTAATAAACTCACATTGTACTCACAATATATTACTTATCGTGTATTGTTATATGCAAAACCATGTGCTCTTTGTATTCGCAAAACTATTTTAACTATTTATCCCACTTAAAATATTACATAGTCATAGTATCGACGCAACATGTTTTTAATTGATCTCTGCAGCACAAGATGTTCGAGCTGTCCTTACATCTGTCGCACCAACTTTTGTTTCTATGCCCCAGAAACAACATTTAATACCAATATATAAACGTATATAAGCCTCGCTCAAGATTTTCCACTAATGATATTTTACAATTTTAATATGAAAGCATAACTCTATATCTAGTTTGTACAAGTATTCGCCAATATGAAACAAAATTTCTCTTAGGTATAAAGATTTGTTTGGTTTTCGATGCGTCTTCGCCACGTTGTCACATGCGTAGAATATTGCTTTATGCACTACTAGTTCAACCTCTAGCAGTAGAATTCTAGTCACAAAGGCTTCTTTGGAAAACAGATGCATCTTTACTACGTTGTTACATGCATAACATATTTTACGCATTATTAGTTTAAACCTCTCATGCCCGAAAATACGTGTGCCTTTGAAAAAAATTTTTTATATCGGAAACACATTACAAATGAAGCAATAAATGACTTGCGCCGCCTAAACAACTTGCCGGTTTACATAGTAGCGACAACCAGTTTTGGACCATATGGGCATCTGAGGGTGATGCCGCAATGTACATATACAAACAAAATTTTCAAATATTTAAGTAATAAAGATCGGAAAAACATATATATACTGTAAGAGCAAATCAGCGAACCACATAATTTTGTAAATGGCGCAGGCATACGAAAAACTCAAAATCAAATGTTTCTTGAAATATAGCTACTCATCTATTTGTCAATGGTACTCAAGCAACTCTGCTATGGTACGGCTTGAAGTATTTCTTTTGGCTAACGAACAGTGGAACACCGCATTTTTCGCAGCCTATTCGCAGTTTTTCGTTACAACGAGCACAATGTCCACGATCCATATAAACTGGGAAACGTCCGACGCCATCAAACCTCACATTTCGTTGGGAACAGGCAGTTCTTTGGATGCACACGGAGGTAGTTTCTACAGGAACAGCAATGAATTTTACGGACGACCGGGACGAATTTCACGTGGAATAGGATGACACAATCGACGACCTCCATAAGAATATTTAGCAAATCCAACCGCTCTCTACGATGAACATCGAACAAATTGCACTCGCGTCAATACAACAACCACGCATTGGTCAATGAAAAGCCCAGAATCCAAAAGAATATATGCATGTACCTGAAAATTGAACGTAAGGAATATAAACCCTTGCTCCGGTAAAAACTAGAAATATTGCGTTTGTTCTAACAGAAAGATGGAAGATTATACAGGTTTTACGTAAGTTACATAATTTTAGGCATAAAATTTAAAATTCAAAGTTATATATGGACTGCCTGGTAACCTGAAGTAACACTGTATTTGCTCATGCGAAAATCAGTGAAACAATTCACAGGAAACAACTACTGGGATTTAATAACAGATGTCTCGAATCACTCAATTCGGTAAATTGTTACAGTTTTACGTAAAAGTTACACAATTTTATGCATAAAGTTTAAAATTGGACAGATAAGCATGAAAATCTAGTGCTATTTTTGTGAAAAAAATAATACGTAAACCCTGTGTAAAACAAGCATAACTTGCCCATAGCCAACTGAAACCCGAACGTACCAACTCAAATTTCGAGACGGTACAATGCCACTAGCATGTCAGCCAAGTCCACGCCTCCCAGATGCTCATTGTATTCTTTTACAATAGCTGTGCGAAGAACTGATACGAATTCGTGAGTCTTTCTGTCATATCACCCAACAGTACCACTGGATCTACTCCGACGTGTATAGAATAGAAGACAGTGTAACAGCGTGATTATCGTGCCAACTAGCCACACTTGTTCCTAACGTGGTATCAACTTTGGCATCGAATGAGCTCCGAGGCAACTTCTTCAAATCATCCTCGGTAGCCAACCCACATTTTTTACTCCAATAGCATGGATAGTTCCAATGTAATAAACCTGCCGCTGTTTCAGCAGCGTTCCCACACTTTGCCAACTAAAATAATTGCCAAAATAAATTTTGAAGTTTTGTTGCTCAGATAGGATTTCAGTGAGCACTCAGTTGCCAGGAACTGTCCCACAGCTTACGGTAGGCTGCGGATTGGGCCCGTCGTATCCGAAAGTTACGCATAATCCCAGATACTCCACACATTCCAAACAATTTTAATATGAAAGCATATTCTATATGTTTATTTTATACAAGCATTATTTGCCAATGATACAAAATTTATCTTAGCTACGAACATTTGTTTGGTTTTCAATGCGTCTTCGCCACGTTAGCACATGCGTAGGTTATTTCTTTATGCACTATTAGTTTAGCCTCTAGCAGTAGAATTCTAGCCACCAAAGCTTCGTTGGATAACAGATGCGTCTCCCACTACGTTGTCGCATACGTATTAAAATATGTTCACGTTCCATTGGTTAAAGCTTCTAGCAACAAATAATTCGTCGGAAAATATGCGGTTTAGTGGTAGGCCACATTAGTATAAAAATCCTGTAGCGCATAAACTATTCCTCTATTGTAGAATGCCATGCAAAAAATGCAGATTAGAAAAATTGCAATTTTTTTAGTTTTACCTATGTCAAATGACTAACAAAATATTTCATACTCGAGCATGGTTTTGTTAGGTAGTTTAATTTCATGTTTTCCATACTGAAACACATTAATACAAATTTACCTTTCACTGTTTGACGTCATATGTCGTTAATGCAGGAATTATTTGTAATAAGTTTTAAATATGGTAGGAACTAAATTAACCTCGTACTAGTAACATTGAGTATTTCTAATTCATATGGTTCTTGGACAACGCCGCAATTTAGCACCCAAACTTGTAAATAAGTTTAAAAGTCGCTTCGAAGTATGTGGGTTGAAAATTCACCGAATACTGTCCGAGCTGGCGAAACCTTATTATACTATTTTTATATCCAGCCGATTTTTGGCGCACAATATCGCTTTCTCAACCGAAAACTTTATTCCTAGCGCTGACCATGCGTTGCACTACTCAAAATCTGAACCAAGATTCCAACAACGACGAAATTCTAACTGTAAATGGAGTCGAGAGATACACTGCAGCAACTTCTTGACTCACACACATGAAAAAATAACATATTGCTTCTTGAGAGCTATTAAGTCATTGGCTAAAGGTATTCCTGTAAACATCGAATGAGGTATTTTCACAATTAGCGAAAAAATAGGTGCTGCCTAAACTACGATTGCGAACTGCAGCAGTTTACACTTCAGGAGGCACCATGGCGGAAATTGTAAATACTAGCTACAACGGCATCTCTGAAACGTTACGAACTACTGAGAAACATACGCGTAGCCGAAAATGCGATGTCGTAAACTATTGTTTTCCGTATCTAAACAATAATGTAATCCTGCCACTAAATACATCGAACAGAAATCACCGAACGACGCTTAGTCACTTCTCAACCAATGGTTCGATGAATATCTCGTAGTGCGATAAAACACAAGCCAACATTTCTACGCCAACCATGTTTTCCAAACACATCGTAAATAGTCTCACCAAAAACCACCAGTTATTAATTTAGATAGATAGATAGCTTTAAATAACATATTCGCCCTCTAACCGCAAAACATGTCGCAAATTTACTGATGAAGTCAATTTATTTACCACAAACTCATGAATACACACTTGCTAAAATAACACTCCAAAGATTCTACATGCTAAGTTACAATTGTGCTATTACATTTGGTTTTATTTAACATTAAAAATACAATGTTTCGAATTTTAAGTGTCTTTTCATATGTGTGCGAACTGTTGGTGAAAAAACAACTATGTGATTCTGTTTTGATTGATTTACAAATCCAAAATCAGGTATTTTACATTGGGTTGTCAAAACAAAGAAATGACTCTTGTGCAGTTTGAAGTTGCTTGCTTCAGCTTTACTCTGGCCGCCTGTCGGATACACAAAACAAAGATCTCGCTACACTTTGAATTTTCCCCGTAGTTCTGCGAATGTTGAATTACTAGCGCATAACACTTTAATTTTGCTGCTATAACCAAAACAAATCAACTTCTTAGTCAGAAACATAATTTCAACATCTTTGTTTTACTGGTGCTGCGTCATATATTCTTTGTACATGCGGTATCTTTTTCTGCGCAGCTGAACGTTTACACGGCAAATGTAGCTTTATGACAATAATAAGCAATGTCTATGTGAACAATAATGCTGTATATTAAAATTGTATGTAGTTCTTCACCGCGAAATTAGATGTAGAGTAAAAATATGAATATTTTGTTTATTATTTATAGTCTCTACCTGTACGCCGATGTCATATTGACACAGAACTGCTGAAACAACTAAATACTTGAAATACAGCCAATTGTTCTCATTAAACATTGTGAACAGAAGAATATGAACTCAAAAATGCACTTAGATCTTTGATTATTCGTGCAAAACCATAAATATTTACACCTATACTGTTGACACATCAGTGCATTTAAACATTTCTATAATAAAGCCCACTATATAATATACAAAAACTATAATTTCTAAATATCCTAGTACTGTATGTGTGTCGCAAATTTATCGTAATTTTGTAGGCAACAGAATAGAGGTGCAATGTAGATTGATATACAGCTGCAAGACAACGTAAATAGCGCAATAAATAAGGCTGTAATTTTCATTCCACAAGCAAATTCTTAGCGGGCGAACAAGTCTGATTTGTTGGATGGGGTCCAACTGATCTAAAAACATCAGAAGCTACTGATAGGTATCCACAAATAAATTTGCATATTTATAAAATTAATTTCAAAATGATGCACACATTCGAAATTCGAAAACAAGGAAACAGCACAGATTTACATTTTGTCATGTTAATAAATAATCACGTGATTTTCACTAATTTTACACAAAAAACATTTAGCAGTCAAAATTTTAATTCTATAGCAATAATTTTTTCTTTATGACCACAATCCATGTTTATATGTGTTCATCTGTAGATTTATCTTCAGAAGCACTAAGTTTTTATTTATACTAGATTTGCGGCCTAAGTCTATTATACTATTCATATTTTGGTTTACAAACCCTGTGCTTTAATAAGTATTGAACTCTTGAATAGTTGGCAAGATTCCAACTAGTCGATTTTGTCCCAGAACCCCATTTTTATATGACAAGGGGGCCGTAGGCGCCTTAAAACCTACACAGCGGAGTTTGCGGGTGACAAACCATGGGAAAAGGTAATATCATGGGGTAAATGATAAATTTCCCGCTTACTACGCTGTCTTGTTCATAGAACCCCAGGTTGATGGCGTTTGTGGGACCTGCAGCATCAGTGTCTGAGCAGCACCTGTCGCCTCCAACCGGGGAAACAGGACCGTCCTTGCAGGAAAGGCTGGTGTGTTTGTCTGGAGCTTGTGCCTTTTGAATTCCGCAAAACGAAATTCAACATGATTCGATCTCATGTAATTACAACAATGCTACCGAGTGGTGGATACACGACGCTCGTTGTTCCTCAGTCGTGGACAACGTGATAAATGTACCAACGAGAGCGGCATGTCGTCTTTCTCTCAAGGGTGTTGCGTCCTACCCGCAATCGAAAAATATTCACGTCCAGAACAAGCTGCAAATGGCCTGCTGGAATGTGCGTACATGAGATGTATCGCAATCAGATCAACCACTGCCAGGCGATGGAGGTGTGCGGCCACCAACCGTCGAATCTATTGGGGGAATACGGTGCCAACCGATCACGCTCTATTGCCAGCTAGTGTCAAACGTAAACTTGCCAACAACAGAATCTGGTGTCGCACATTGGTAGATGCATTAAGACTTTCGGTACCGCCAGTGAGCAACAAGTTCCAAATTCGCCTTGCGAACCGTTTCTAGTTATCAGTTCAATGATATTGACAGCGCCTGGGGAAACATTACTAAGGTCACGGTGTCAGAGTCACAAATCGCTGCAAAACCTGATGCCAACAAAAAGGTACGCTGGGTCACTGACGACACGCTTGGGGTTTCCTCAATGTATAAAGCTTCTCAGTCGGCATCTACAAAATCTATCTTAAAGAACTCTCCGAATCCGTCTCTAAAGTCGGCTAAAGAGGCTTACTGAAACGCATACGCTGACGAGCTTGAACGACATAGAAGCGTGGGTGACTACCGAAAGTTTTACCAATTAATAAAGCGCGCCTGTAGACGCTCAACGGCCGCAAGTGGTGCGATCAGGGATGCCAGGGGACAAGTAATAGCCAATCTTGATGAGTAGTTTGACAGATGGAGAAAACACTTCCAATAACTACTTAATGCAGAGCCCCAGAATCCAGTTTTCAAGAACAGTTGTCGACAGCTGGCTGGTACGATGCTGAAAATCACTTACGACCACCGTTGACCGCTCTGTATTGCCTAACCAACAAAAATTCCAGCATCGCGTCAAGAATTACAACAATGCGTCTGCGACGGCTGGTCCATATTCTCTGGATAGCCGGTGTGAATATATATTATTATCTGTGGGACATTAAAGCAAGGTCAAGAGCTCGAATTTGAGACATTGCAATACAAGCTAGGTGCAGATTTGCGGCACACGTTGTGTTTCCTCGGGTGAGTAACTAGATATTTTATTACGAGTAGGGGTCACTTTTATAAGTCAATGGCTTAGTATTCTACAAGAATTCAACGTTACTAAAGTCAACAGTTCTGTATTCCCCGTCGCAATACTGTATATATACTCACCAGAAAAGACTGCTCATAGTTCGAAAATATTTTCAAATATTTTTCCTAAAATGATAGAATTTTATTTGAGATCCGACCCAAATTTATATTATCAATTTTTTTAAATCTACTCTAAGCTTGGACACGAATGTATAATTTTGTTAAACAGTTATTTATTTCCAGTGAAAACAACAGCAGCCATGTACCGCAACAATAAAAACCAGGTGCCGGAGATAATTCAACTGCATATACCCTTGAAAGTCTTCAATAGCACGAGGTAGTTGGCTTATTCTCAAAGTAAAACTAACCAGAAACACCTGGGAGCAATATTACGGCAGAATTAAGAAAATGCCAAGAAATTTTATGTATTTCCAATGCATTTTACGAAGTTTTCAACATATTACATAACAATAAGTTAAATTTTACGTGATGTGAGTATACGCATCTTTTGCGAACACCGATTGCATAGTTTTGCTAAAAATTATTAGTATACATGTTGGTAAACCTACACATAAAAGCTATTCGAAAAACACGTCTAAACATTATAAATCTTCTGAAATAAAACATTGATTACATCTAGGTCAACTGGCCTCTCCGTTAGGTTTCTTAGTTATTCAGCCTTGTTCATACATTGTCATAGGTGAGGGTGTAAGGGGTACCCCCGTAGGTACTCTAACCACCCCGGCGGCGTCGCAACTCCTGCAGACCGGCTGAACCTTCTGGGGGGCCAAGCCCGATCCCCGCCACCTCGGGTACCTTCTGTGACATCGTATCTCGAGAAAGTATGCATATGTTTACCCCTCAGCTTGCTTTTGAAAATCCCCGTGTTCGATTTTGATTTCCAACGCAGAAAAATATGACTGAGCAAGACTTGCTAGCAGCCTCGGGATGTCTCCCAATAGTGAACTCACCCCTCGTGGGGGAATCTTAAATTTTTCGTTCTGTGGAAAGAAATCTACAATACAAAAATGAACTCAACACATTCTAGCAAAGGAGAATCAATTCCAATAACAATAAAGTATAGTTTGTCAATAAAAACAATGAGATAAAACAACAATGCTAAGAAGAGTAGCAATATGAGATCATAACACATAAATTTAGTAGAAGACCGAAGCACAATTATGCCAAGTCATGGCTTAATGACTGTGCCACTTGGCCAACCAATGATTATTCATTTGGAGCGGCACTACAGATAATCAAGCCAATGTAACGTTTAGGGTCGAAATGAAATGTATGGTTTCCTGGTTTCGATATACTAAGCTTAAGCTCAGGTCCTTATTGTAAAACTTCACAAATCCGAAGATGGCGGCACCCGTCGCGTTCAATGCCGTTTGCCGTTTTTACTGACTATATTATAATGTACGTCCTCGGGCAATAAAGTCAAAGCTTTATTTTCTTCAGGGGGACGTAATTTATGTAAATACCGTAAAATCTAATTCAATATTACTAGTAACTCTATAGAGATTGCAGAACGTAGTGAAGCATAAGTATACCTACGCCTACGCCTTTTGCGTGTACATCAAATCAGCTCTCGATAGCATTCGTCGATATCCTATGTGAACATCACACAATACCAGCACAAGTTACAACAAAACTAACACTGGCAATAAGTTTCCCATTCCCCAAAACCGCCAGGTGCAATTTATCAGCCGCCCAAAACGTCAGAATAATTTTTTATATTTTGGGTCGAGGAACCACGAGGGTACGTCAAACCCCATAACTCCAGAACCAGAGCCTTAATCGGAAAACAAAAAAAGACTCATCGGTATTTATCATTTTATGAAATAAAACTAACCAGAGAAAAAAATTGAAAGTCATGATAAAAATAACCTTGCATCTTTGAAGGTTACTAAAATGGGGTAAAAACCCACATTTTGACGTCTCACCTCATAACAAGACCGAAAATCAAAAAACGTTGGGGGATATACACGGTAAATCAATTATGCCGGTTCAAAGGAGCCCATTATGAAAGTCGCTTGTCGTCTCCGAGTTATGGCTGAGCATACACACATTGACTGAATTCAAAAGCTTTCAAAACAACAACACACAAACAATGTCCGCTACGCTCTGATAATGGCAAAACCTACTCAGAGATGTGTGATGACAGCGTAATGGTTCGGATGCTCGTATTGCTGGAGATAGACACCACAGACATACACGTGAATGCCAGCTGAGGTGCAGCACTTGGAATCGAATTCCACAGTCAGCTTCCACGGTAAAATCAAAATGGTGACCTTCGTAGAACTGGTGAAGTTGACGACGCAAGACAAGATGATTGCATTCGACCCCTGTGAATGCTCGGCTGATGCAATGATAGAAGCAATGACCGTCGCCATACACGTTGACCAGTTGCCGCGGGTAGGCGAACAGTGACACTGTTGACAGTCTACCATAAGCATCAGCATTTTCATACTGAATGCTCAGACGTTGACGTATTGCGCGACGTTGCCGCTGCGTTAAGGGTAGAACCTAAATGACCCATGGAATTCTTCCGGGACAAGGTCGGCGGGTAACTATGGAAATGGCGGAGCTTGACATACACCAGTTGGTGCTCTAGCAGCATCTGACAACGGATCTTCGAGAAACAATAGAAACCGCTTAGCATTATTGTCGTCTACTGCATTCCACATCCTCACGCGCTTCACGGTTTCGCAGTTGGTACCAATTCGGTCGTTATTGTCTGCGACATCCTTGACGCCAGCATGCAACACTGCTGCATGCCGAGGCGAATGCGCAAAGCCTGCCATTTCTTGAATTCGACGATGTTCATCCTTTCGTTCCGTCATCCTAGCACCAGTTTAGCCAAAGGTACCGCATGTGTCGCCGACCGACCGTGATCTACGCTTTATCTCCATGCTTTGATCCAGTCTCGCCCGTTTCTTTGCCCGAATAGCGTTTATCCTATCTTGGAATCGGCGAGAGGCTCCTTCATTTTTTGTGCAAACGTAACTGTTGGTGCAGGTTCTTGATTCACATGGTGCCGCGCTTCCGATTCGGCCCAGGAAAGCTTCAGACGCAGTGGGTTGACGTGCTGTTTTTCGCTTAGGACGTCCTCGATTGACAGATGCCGGTCCTGGATTGGACTCGACCTTAATCGAAAAACAAAAAAGAGGCATCGGCATTTATCATTTTACTATGAAATAAAATCAACCAGAAAAAATTCGAAAGTTACGATAAAACTAACCTTGCTTCCGTGAAGGGTGCTAAAACAGTGTAAAAACACTCATTTTGGCCTCTAACCCCGAACCAAGGTGGCGTCATACCCGTGTACCTATGGAACCATAGGTCGCAGAGCAAAACCAGTACCGGAAATGAGTTTCCCATGCCCGAAAACCCCCAACTGAAACTTTTCAATCGCCCAGGAAGTCAGAAGAAATTTTCTATTTTTGGGACGATGAACCATGAGCGTGCCATACGTCAAACCTTATAACTACAAAACCAGAGTTTTAATCGAAAAACAAAAAAGAGGCATCGGCATTTATCATTTTACTATCAAATAAAACCAACCAGAGAAAGAAATTCGAATGTTAAGATAAAAAAGTAATCTTGCTTCCGTGAAGGGTACTAAAAACCCTAATTTTGACCTCTGACCCCAAATATGGGGGCGTCATACCTTGGTACCCATGGAACCATGGGTCGCAGAGTAAAACCAATACCAGCAATGAGTTTCCCATGCCCGAAAACCACAAAATGAAACCTTTCAGCCGCCCAGGACGTCAAAATAATTTTTCTAATGTTGGGACGAGGAACCATGAGGGTGCCATACCTCAAACCCCATAAATCCAGAACCGGAGCCTTAATCGAAAAACAAAGAAGAGGCATTGGAATTTATCATTTTACTATGAAATAAACCCATCCAGAGAAAAAATTCGATAGTTAAGATAAAATAACCTTGCTTCCGTGAACGGTACTAAAATGGGACCAAAAACCCACACTTTGATCCCTGACCCCGGAACCAGACCCCAAATCAAAAAACGCCCGGGGATGTACACGGTAACTCGACTATGCCGGTTCGAATGAGCCCAAGATCATGAAAATCGGTTACAGCGTTCTCGAGTTATGGCCGATCACACACATACACATACCCACACGGAATTTGAAAGAATGCACCACTGCAACACACAATCTCCACTACGTTCTGAAAATGTACAATTTACATACAGAAATCCAGGCGCCGACTGAATATTTTACAAGCCTCGCGAACCTATCCTTATCGGTGTAGCAGCTTTTCTGACTTGTCACTAATGAAGCAATGTTTTATCATCTGCCGGTTTCGGTTATAAACAGACATGGCTTCCCGTTGGGTTGGCCCAAACGAATATAAAGGCATAATTTCAAATCAAATTTGCAACTAGATAATCGACTGATTTCCTTTCCGATTTGCACTGAAACAAATCTATCTGTGACTGCCATTACTTCTATAAACAGGGCGGCCTTACGCCATTCTTCCGCAATTTTCAACGAAAAAGTACTACTTGGAACACCAAGAAAGTGTTTATATAACTATTATACCAAAGGGCCACGGCACATGAAAATGTGTGCCGATCGGATTCTCTCCGGACTATTGTAAGGCACTAAAACTCTGAAATTAGTCAACATCACTAAGTTTTATGGTGAGCACTGTATATCGTACCATTCTATAGATGTAATGCTCAATATTTTGACATAATCGTCATATCGTTATGCACTATCGGTAGTAGAGACAACCTGCTCGGGTCGTAAGATGTCAAGCAGCTGTGAGATTGGCTCGAATTGTGCTAGTGACGGAACATGGCCGAACAGAACCAGTTTATGCTTCGACCGTGTAAGTATTACGTTGATACGACGCATGTCCTTCAGAAGATCGCTGCTGGCCACGGGCTGAAAACCAAAAACAGTATCATAAACTTCTACGCGTCACTATTGGCTATGATGCTATAGTGACTGTCAGACTATGTTATATATTTCTACAAAGACAGTGCGAAATTTTAAAAACGGAAATTTTTATCTTTAAAATCGTGTAAAACCTATTCACAGAGTCTTGCCGATGGAACTATGTAACTAATTTGGTAAGATTTTTGGAAATTATTCGAAGTCGATGTAGCACATTATGAACACTAAGAAATATTCACTTAAGTTTTAGAGACAGTGGTCATAATCAAAAACCTAGGTTACTGCAGAATATTATTTGTATTGTCTCACATAAGCCTTAAAGGTGAATAGCTAGGCATTTATGGCATAGAAAATCGGATAAATTGGGAATTTGAAAATTCCAGATGTCATTCAGGCACAATACAGGTTAGATATTAAGAAAACATTTTCGAAACCATAATATCAAATATGCCTTGTTTTACAAAGCTTAGGCATTTACGGCATAGAAAATAGGGTATACAGGGAAATCAGATAAATAGAAAATGACTATATTTTTTGAAAAGTCCAGACGTCATTCCGCCTATAGGACAAATTAGTGTTATTATGCAAACGTAATCAAGTGAAAATCAAGTCATAACAAAATATGGTCTCGTTTTACCACCAACGCTAGCTTCAGTCGATGAAGGGATTTGTTATTGCAAAAGGAGGCAATACTGAGATAATTACGCGCCAGTCAATTTGTGGCTGGATAGATTTCAAGGACATTTTATTTGCGGACAGAAATAAAAGATTTTCGCGAATCGTTAGCGAAAAATCAACGAATACAGTCACGGTCAGAAATAAACGCAAAATATTCGATCACAATAATTTAAATCCATTTCAATTAAATGAAATGTTGATTTCGTTCCATTTCGATCGTTTTCGATTTTGGCGCTATAACATGAACACGATAAATTTTAAAATTTCGATTATTTTTAAATGAAATTTCCATCGATTTCAGTCAATTGCGATTAACCCAAATTTCAATCGATTGCAATTGTTGTTGGCCCCGACTTTAGTTCACAAAAATTTAACAGTTATCCAATATAGTCATTCACAAGCAATTTATTTTTATTTCTGCTAGTATGCACACATAACTTGGCCCGCCATTATATTTTCCTGCTAAATTTTCCGAAAAGCACTGATCAAAAATGTAGAACCGCCGTTGTGACAGTCCAATAATTATTTATGAAATGAAATTATCGCAAATTATTTTTTATAAGCGCGACACTGGCCTGAATAGTACTCGTCCAAACATTATAACGAAGAAATAAAGCTAGCTTACTAGTAATACTCCAGTTAGTTTTAAAACATTTTGCAGGCATCATAACCTACGGCCACAGACAAAAAAATAAGCGTAACAGCGTTATTTTTTAAAAGAATGCATGTTCGTTCTTGCTTATTGCATTCCTTCATACCCGAACGCCAAAACGTATGTTCATATAAACAAGATAATAATCGTTTGCACTTACGTTCATTGTAAACGAACAGTCTTAAGCTTCGCTTAAATATTTAGCGCACTTTTTTCTAAATTTGCTCGAGAGCTGTTCGAGCTGTTTGAAACTTTGTTTGCAGATAATTTTTGCAGACATTTTTCAATTTCTATTTGGTTTTCGTTCTTTCGATGCTCGACAGTCGTTTCTGGAGAGTACTGTTATACCTATCTCCTTAAGTTATTGTTGGCCTTAGACTGAGCAACAATAATTAAATCGCAGGCACTCACTTGGCTACTGCTATTGTGTACGGATTCCAGAGTCCAGACAAATGACACAAGGACGACTTGCTTATCACGGCCTTGGTATTGATCGGCTGTGTTCACTTCGACATCCGTAATTTCGGAACAACTCGACACTGCTAGCAACTTGTCTTTGACGAATTTAATTTGATAGCGATAAACACAGATAACACCAATTTCGCTGGCACTAACGCCGACCTACAACATCAAGAGTATCAAGATTGTTACATTAAAAGGTAGAGAAACCACTATGTATAGCTATATGGCGTACAAATGATGATCGCACGAAATAGGAAATTATTACAAAACCATCACGCTACATACAGTACTATCCAGAAATATGCTCGATGTTATGGTTCGAAGTTTTAAATTTTGCCTACAAATTATCGTTCGAATTTTACTCGACGTTATTAGTACGGTTTTTACATTTGGTCGTCAGCTGTTCCCAATTTGTACGCGTATGGGTAAATTTTGTTCGATTTATGTAGTTGCTCGTTTGTCGGAAACATGGCAGTCATTTTTGACAGGTACTATAACAGCACACAGCTATTATATTTGCTATACAGCGCTCTAACAAAAGTTTTGAAGAATATAATCAATTAATTTACTGCGAAATTCGAAGAACTGCAAGCTTTAGCTTATCTACAGTTGCGGACAGAAATTGAAGCAAATTCGTGAATAGGAATTAACGGCTGCTAATTTTTTTGCGAAAAGTTTGCTTTTATTTCTATCTGTACTAGACATAACTAGTAACTCTATCACGATTACAGAACGTAGTGAAGCATAGGTACCTACACCTATGCCTTTAGCGTGCACAGCCTATCAGCTCTAGCATACATCGATACGCTATATCTGGATATCATACAATGCTGCACAAGTAGAACAAAACTAACACCGGCAATAAGTTCCCATGCCTGAAAACCCCC
The DNA here is from genome assembly GCA_030248225.1 of Trileptium ribeirensis. Classification (NCBI taxonomy): domain Eukaryota; kingdom Metazoa; phylum Nematoda; class Enoplea; order Enoplida; family Thoracostomopsidae; genus Trileptium; species Trileptium ribeirensis. The sequence goes on from JASANE010000992.1 coordinate 53,474, forward strand.
GAAGTGCAAGCTATCAGCCTACCAGGACGTCACAATAAAATTAGGAATTTTGGGTCGATGAACCATTGAGGCGAAATACCCTCGTACTCATGGGTCACAGAGCAAAATCAACACCAGCAATGAGTTTCCAATGCCCGAAATCCCCCAAGTAAAACATTTCAGCCGCCCAGGATGTGACAACAAATTTTCGAATGTTGGGTAAAAGAACCACGAGGGTGACATACCTCAATCCCCATGAACCGGAGCCTTAATCGAAAAACAAAAAAAAAAGAGGCAACGGCATTTATCATTTTACTATGAAATAAAACCAACCAGAGAAAAAAATTCGAAATTTAAGATAAAAAAAACCTTGCTTTTGTGAAGGTAGTAAAATAGGGTAAAACCCTCATTTTGACCTCTCGCCCCTAATCATGGCAGCGCCATACCCTCGTACCCATGGAGCCATGTGTCACACAGCAAAACCGACACCGGCAATGAGTTTTCCACGAACGAAAACACCCAAGCGATACTTTTCAGCCGCCCAGGACGTCAGAACAAATTTTCGAATTTCGGGTCGCTGAACCACGAGGGTGCCATATCTTAAACCCCATAACTCCAGAACCGGAGCCTTGATCGAAAAACAAAAATGAGCGTCGTCATTTATCATTTTACTATGAAATAAAACCAATCAGAGAAATAAATTCTAAAGTTAAGATAAAAATAACCTTGCTTCAGTGTAGGGTACCCCCTGTAACTCAAACTCCTTAACTTCAGAACCGGAGCCTTAATCGAAAAACAAAAAATGCCCTTCGGCATTTATCCTTTTACTATGAAAGAATACCAACCAGACAGAAATCGTGTAAGTTAAGATAAAAATAACCTTGCTTCCGTGAAGGGTATTAAAATGGACTAAAAGACCCCACATTTGACCACTGACTCCGGAACCATACCCCAAAGCAAACACACTCGGGATTTACACGGTAAGTCGACTATGCCTGTTCGAATGAGCCCAAGATCATGAACAGAGTTATCGGCCTGAGTTATGGCCGATAACACACATATGCACAGATTGAATTTAAAAACGTTCACCCCTGCAACACACAATCTCCACTACGTTCTGATTATTGCGTATTAACCTATCTCAATTTGGACATTGCCACACTTACAGTATTCGCCACAAATCACCGCTGTTGGGAAAATGTTTTACTTTTTGAGCGGAGCTCGGCGAAACCGAGCGAAGCGTTTTTATTTTCTGTCTGGGAGTAAAAAGCTCGATGTCCGTCCGTTCGTTCGGTCCGACGGATCTCAAGAACCACTGAACGGATTTTAAAAAACTTTTTTGTTTGAAAGCCTATCATGTCAGAGTGTGCACCTGATATTTGGGATTAAAAAATTTTGAGTGGTTAATTAGTGCTAATTAGTTATTTTTATGCAGCTAAAATAGAGAATTTTGCAATATTTGTGTTATTTATTGAAATAGAATCGTTTCGATCAAACCATAATAGGGTTTTTGGGTCGAAGAATTCAAATATAATATTTTTACCAATGATAAAGCCCTATGCAATGTAGTTACAAGAACATAAAATTGAGTACATTCGTAATGCCGCAGCCCAAGCTCCGCTCACAAATGTTGTTCCACTACCGACTAGTTAATGTTATAATTCGTTCCTAACTCGTTCACTGCTCTATACATCGTAGGGCAACATTCAAGAACTGTGGCGAGGAATTGTGCTTACCACTCAACAGCATCTTCATTACGATGAATAGGATCATAACATTAAAATTTGTGCATCCCGTGCATGCAAATTTTTAATTTTCCACTTTCAAAATGTGACCGACTACATTAATTTCTGGAAAACCTCCCATTCCAACTTCAGCGGGGAGACGCGGCACAAACAAAAATCTAATGTTATTCCTGAAATACAGTGCCTGCCAAAAACGACTGTCGCTCGCTCGCGACCAACTCGGAAATTGGTAGAAACCAATTTGTTCTAAAAATATTGATTTTAAATCGTTTAGAAATCCCGAGCGAGTCATTCGACGACAATGATTTTTGGTGTGACAGTGACCACTGTTCCACGTTAGAAAACTCTTATCAAGTCAAAAGAAATTATCTAATTTAATACACGCCAATATTCCAGGCTTAATCAACAAACAAAGTAGCCGTAATTTTCATCGATATATTTGAGCGAATAACACGATTATAGCGAAATGTCATTCTGGACTAGTGGTTACATGGAAACCGGCGTGATACGAAAACTTGAACTTTCACAGACATTTAGGCATTACAAGTTTGGATAGGTTATATATTTTATCTATATATTTATTTATATATTCCGTCACGCTAACAACTAAACATACCAAATTTATCACATAGCAATATGCAGCATAACTTAGATGCCTGATTAAGTTGAGCAGATGGAACGCTCAGTACGTTGAATTTGGGGAAAATGTCAAACAAGCTACAAAATCTAAAACGAAGATCAAAATTATCAAAGTATCTCACCCGTTATTTGCAGTGCCTGTCGCTAAAAAATCAATACGTAGCACAGCGATGTTGTTGTTATGCGGCAATGTATTTAAAATTTGAGCTAACGCAGGGAACGGGACTGGGGGCTGCAACTTCTTTTCGCCGTACACACAGGAACTTCTTTGAAGTAAAAGAAAAAACGTTACCATATTAACCAACCTGTTTCCACGTCATAATTATATAGTACATTGTTGCAACACAATTATTAGTCGCGCAGGGGTGGGGGTGGGGTGGGAAGCCTGACGGATGGTTCAGATGTCAAGACTCCTTTATAGTGACATATATTTATAAAAAATTGTATGTCCTAGTAACTTTATCCTCAGTTCTTTTGTAAGCATCCAGCAATCAAATGCTGCACAAAATTCATTAGTTTTTCCACCAACACGAAAACAGATGACTACAAAACTATCAAACTTGAATCAGGAGATGATCATTGTTTTACAGAGTGGTTTACTCACACGAATCAAGTTTGCAACCGCCATTGAGATCAAATCTGCTTCCAAACGATTCCGGAGCAATCCAGGTCCGTCTTTGACATGGCTACATTGTTCGTGCTACAAATATAAACATTTAGAGTCAAATATTTATCGCTTGCCATTATATTAATAGCAACGACCTTTCGAATGTGCCAAATCCAGACGAGAATAATTACATATAGTTAGCAAACAGTTGGGATTTAGCCGGAGTAGTAGTGAGGAGCTCTGAATGGTCGAAAAATATTTGCCCCCTCCCACTGTTCTAAAAGTACGGTATATGCGAACAAAATTATCTCTAAGACAAGAGCAATATCACTCACCCGACTTCAAAGCAATACACCAAGAAGTTTTTAGATGGGTCTGGACCCAAATATTTTTACGTGCACCCAAAAATTTTTTACTGGACCCAGGGTAGTTTCGGATTCGGAGACATTGGGTTTGCTAATAATATTTATTAGGTTTGCGTTTGCTTTGGATCATACGTAATAAGAAATCTCTTCATAACATAAACATCAACGTACATAATACGCAGATTAATACAGTCTAAAAAGATATACAAAATATAGTTAGTGTGCTGGAACTCCACAAACCACAGACGCTGTACACCTGACAAAGGCGTACATGAAATTTGGTCCAATTTTTGGCAGTCAGAGGTGGTATAAATTTTGTATGGCTATGTAATTACGTTCCTTTATTGTGTAAAAATTCGTGAAATTATCGAGCCAAAATTGTAAATCCGGACCCAGCGTTTAAGGTCAGGACACAAAAGAAACTTGCTGGACCCAGGGTCCGTTTTGAAAAAATACCCTGTACCGACCATTTTGGAATACGAGTATAGTACTTGTTGCACTCAAGGACCGCTGCTCACTCGCTGTTCTCTCGTAATTTGAACGTGAGAAAAATTTTGACTCTGAAATTTTATAATTACTAATTGTTTCTTGTTCGCTAGCCGATAAGACGACAACGAATAATATGTGGTGAGTAGGTACATATCAGATGTTTTTTCTAATTAGATGCAAAACACAGCAAATTGCCTTCAGTCAATAACAGGAAAGTAACGCTTTTTATTTTAATTCATGTAGGTCTTTTTTAAAAACAAGTCTCCAGAGGAATGGATTGGCTGCGAAATAACCTGGACAAAAAGCGCACGACGGAAATGACAACCTAATATCCGAATTATTTCTTTGGTGGCTTTAGGTTTGCGACGAGTCCCTTAATTATTCAAGAAAAAACGGTCCTGTTTATGCTTTTCATACGGATAGACCTATCGACCTAATAGTTTGTATTTTTAAGCTTATAATACCAGCAAGATAACAATGAATCAATATCGTTCTCAATTTTGGCTGCCTCATGTGGCTTGCCAACGGAAGTGCTCGATACGCCGAAAGTCATAATGATGAAGCGAAAAGTAAAGCTCACAGAAAATCATTCATTGCCGTGTGTTCACCGTACGACCATTATAAAGGACGTAAATCTTAGTCAGCAAAAGTGACAATAACCTTGTAAAATTTTCGATGCCGACAGCTATTACTGAAAACGGAAATGCCTGCTGTAGAAAGCTTCCAGACTAAATACAGAATGGTAACTACAGTCACATGTGCTGGCATCGCAATCGGTCATTTTCGCACGTATACAACTTAATTTACCTACATCGGAGTGATGGAAGGATGAGTCAACGTGGCACGAGTTTGAACAGACGATAGTCCAACACTACCGATTGAGTTACTGGGCCTCATACAGCTACTACCAAAGTCTATGATCGACTTTACTGAAAAGTGTTAAACTCTTCAGATTGGTCTTGTTAACCGGTCGTAAAAATATGGTAAAATTTTTAAAAAAAGTAGACCCCTACACGGCGAACTTGAGGGGAGGTCTGAAATAGAGATCCAAGAACATGCGTGGGGTGCAATTTAGTGGTTCATGAAACATAGGTGTAGAATTTAGTAGTCCATTAGCAGGGAATAACCGGAACCGGAACCAGCAACCGGAACTGTCCATTTAAACCGGATCCGGAACCTGCTCTTCGAAATTTATATATAGTAAAACAGATGATGGAAGAAATGGAGGTATAGTGGATTTAAAATGTATTAAAAATAAGTTTTACATTAAACTTAATGTAAAAGAGACCGAGGAAGCTAATAATGTTTATTTATCGATCAAATATGTCGGTTTTTGGACATTCAGAGCAAAAAATGTATTCTACTATACACCATTGCGTATACTGAGTCAAACCGAATGTGCTTACAAAGCTTGGAGCGTAGAATGCACACTCTCGCTCTGTCTCCAGTCGCCTCCCTTTACCACACATACGCTTGTTGCATGTTCTACTGTAGGAAACTTAAAATTATTGGTTTATATGATTCTAAGAGAAAATTTTAGATAGAAGGTAATTTTCTGATCAGTGGTCAGAGACACTGTTTAGGCTAGCGTTGGACAAACAGTGCCCGTCAGTTAGATCATGATGATAACATTCTAATCAGAATGCTATAAATGAGACACACTGTGATGCTGCTAGCACAGTTTCAATAAATACAGTTTATTGCCAAGAAAGCAGTTTCTAGCTGCGTTGCAGATAACGTTAGTTTACTTCAATTTAGACTGATTTACCAAGTTAACAAGCGCATTGGCGGCTGCTTGACGCAATTTATGTTAGCCAAGCATACCTAAAGTACTTCTGCGTAAGCCATGCTCTGTTACCGAGTTGGACCGGTTTAATGCAAACGTATCCCACAGACTTCTCGATGTGTAAAATAGCTGCTACAAGCATCGACCTGGCTTTGATTTAACAGACTCCTGCAGGTTATTATGAAAAATTCCTGCTCTAATTATGTGCCTTACTTACGTTTCACACGGCAAATTGGTTAGTTAATCTTTTCTGTTGCTTGGTTGTATAGCTTGATCATTGTATAATATATATTACATATGTAATATCGACGTGACGCTGCTGCATTACGCACTTCCTAGACGTAATGCCCATACGACCCCGGCTATCGTGACTTCAAGGGCGGACCTATTGGGTAAATTTTCTTTGATTCGGGTCAGGCCCAAGAAATTACGGAGCTTAGCAAGCCGCAGGAGCGCTTCACAGGATGTGTTCTGATCCTGCCGGACGGGTTGCGCACGTAGTCTACGAGGTACTACCTTTGAGGTCCCCAGGGAGGTTGGCTCCGTCACCTGCTCACAGGCCAAAGAGACCAAACAGCTATTCCCTATCCACGGTTAACCCGGGAAGTGTCAAATTTTGAGTGTTTAGGTTTGATCGAAGTCGGTTCCCATTTTCTCGAAACGACTACTTTATTTAATTTAGCCAGTGGCCCCCACTAGGGTCCGACAAATCCCTAGACGTTTAACGTCGGATCCGCGCGTGTCTAAATTTCCTATGTTGGGCGCTCAGCGTGAGTTTAAATTTTCTGTATGGGAGTCGCACCAGTCGTACCTATACTACAATCGTAATTAACAAACTTAGTTGTAATCGGCGAGTCACGCTGAGGTTTGCTTCTTCGATGCGCGTGTCAAACCTGAACGTGGGTCGTCGATCGGGGTGACGGATTTCGAACCCCTTCTAGTTCCTATCGCTACTACGGGTCATCAAAACACGTGAACGACTTGGGTTTCCATTGAGCATTTATTGATGAGTCGCAACATTATGGGTATACGGACGGACACGTATTGTACGGGCGAATACAATACTCACTATGTTCCAGGTATGGTACGCTAATCCAAAAATGGGCAGAGCATCAATTGGGGCGGGTTGCGGAATCGTGGCCTTTTTCATGGAACGTTCACAGCTGAGTCAAAACACGGCGTGTACTGTGTAGCCTTATCTTATGACAACTGTGCTTACCTTACTTATGAAATGTAATGGGTCAAATCAAAAGCCAGTACTGGTAAATGCTAGGGTTAGTTATCGATAAAAAGAGGCGCCATTGAACTAACGACTCGCTCGGTACAACGTTGGCTAACAGAGAGGATACTCCGACAAAATAGCAGGTTCAGGTAAGCGAAAGGCGGGAACGAAACGAGGTATGCGGGGTAGAGCGTACAGTGGGACGTTCGCGAGGCTACATCTTGCTCATTCTAATCACAAAACTATGGTACATGATAATCAGTTATTTATAGTCGCAGTTAGTAGCGATGAGGTTAACCTATGACAACATAATACAACAACGATACAACAATACATATTAATACCATGACAAGATTACTAAGTGCTCCTCGGTACGACTCCTGAATTCTATGGTGCGACAGTGGTACAGTACAACTTTTTTTACTCGCACACATATATAAGTACTTACAGTGACCATAAAATTTTCAATAGGCGTCATAGATTCACTAATTAATTTTGGTTCCAGTTTCCTACAAGATCAGCATACTTCCCGAGCGATAGAAAATGGAAGCTTAGGCTGGCTAAATAGACATGACTGATAAATCTTCGGCTCTAGTTCCTTACAAAAATACTTCACCATCGCTATGGCAAAGTTTGGTCTTAGATCACGGCTAATCCACGATTGACACAATTGCGCAACATAGACTTTTAGTAGCTACAAATATCGGCTATCACGGTACTAAAATCATCGTGTAGACTTATCTCGTAAAGCAAACGTGGGTCCCGGTAGATTTGAGTTGGGACCGAGTTATCTATCGTTTCCTAGTACAAAATTATTGTCCTAATTTGCTGTGCGAGCTATACACATGATTCGAGTCAGGTGTGGTTGGGTTCAGCTTCTAATTCCCTGAATTCATATTGTTGATTTGTCCTAAAGGCACTAAACGATATGCTAAAACGTGCATGTCGGCCACTACCGGAGTGATGGGGCCTTCTTCTGGAATATTCTTAGTCCCTACAGGTTAACAAATTTGGTGCGTTTGATAAATTTTCTGTACTAACTTATGACGGGTTCAACTTAAGTGGCAAGGTTGGGTCACTATCTTAAACGACTAATTCGTTATTCTGGCTACAAAAAACGGTATAAGCAAAGTTCAGGCGAGTCCCTGACTTTCTAGCTAACATAAATTCGTCATAAAAGGAAATCAACTGATGCCGAAAAGCGGCTGTACGTTATCATTGTATAAATTTGATACCAAATTTGAGGCATGGGTGCAGTGGTTCAAACGGTGGTTCGGTGCCTATAAGTTTGACTAGCGCGAGAACTATGCTTAGCGATGCCTCGCCGGTCATCGGCGCTATTCTAAACGTGCTAAAACTTAGGTTAGTTCGACTTGAAAAAGCTCTCAGAACGAGCTATATTTGATACTAAAATTGAACTATTATTTCGGACAATTCCTACTCGACCAAATGAGTCGGTAGACGGAGGCCCCTGTTGTCGGGATAACCGTAACAATTTTGCTAGCTTAATCCTACTCGATTTGCTTCCTCAAATTGTTCGGTTCGCAATATTGGAGCTAAATTTTGAGCACAGTTCGATTGGGTCTGCGGGAGCCTTTTGACTTCCAATAACTCCTCGATTTGCCAACATTTCTCGGTGCCATTTTGCACAGGGGCTGGGCTCGACCTGTGCTATAGTACATTTTCTAGGACCGGGTCAACGGTCCTCACAAAAACGGCCCGTCGGGCCAAGGCCCGATAGACTCGGTGTTGCATTTTGGCGACATCCATAACCTTGAGATTTCAAATGTTATCACTGGTAATAGAACTTATCAACACTGGGGAAAATAATATTTTCCCTTCCTCAGCTAAAATACGTGTAAAAGCAAGACCGAAACAGTCTTGCGAAAATAGTCTAATGTGCGAAATTTGGGCTGCAATGCGAACGACGGTTGTGCGGTTCGGGTTTGAACTGCCTATAACCTTTGAACGGGCCACGGCTTTGCCGGGCTCAATAGCTTAAACGAAAGGCCTAGAGGGCCTCTATATATACGAGAAAAGTTCGTTAAAATTCCTGGGATAAATATCAAGTTATTAACGTGTAAAGTTTGGGTACGGGCGGACCCCTATCGGGCCGTCGGGTTTATGATTCCGACCCGATAATGCTGGGTTTCAGAGGGTGTCCAATAGCGGACTTCCCTACGAAGAAACAGCGAAAATTTCAGCAAAATTCCTGGAGAGGATCTTGAGATATTTAACTTTTAATCTTGATTTTACATTTTTGGTGGGATGAGGCCTCTTCAGGGCAGTCGGGTTTGGGGTTCCGACTCGAAATCGACCTGTTATAGAGTCTTATTCGTTAGTAGACAGTACTATAAAGAAACTGCCAAGGTTTCAGCAAAATTCCTGGAGTAAATCTTGAAATATTTAACTTTTCCTATCTTGGTGGGGCGAGCCCCGTCAGGGTCGTCGGGGTTGTATTTCCGACGCGATGTTTACTCGTTTTGAGTACCTAAACACTAGCCCGGATCCTCCTTGAGATTCGGGTAAATTTCTAATCAATTTCCTGGAGTGGTTCTTAAGATGTAATGATTTTCCACTTAAGCAAAGTGTCTCCTTAGCAGGGCGTTAAATGTGTCGGCTGGTGATTCTGATACCAAATTCTCATATGCGGGCGAGATCTACAACGCTATTAGCTCATTATTAGAACCTGACGACGTACCGGTGATAACCGTGGAACTCTCCATTAAATAACTTTATCCTACATTCTTTCTCACGAAACAGCAAAACAACGGACAAGCTTGTGTCCAAAAACGAGAAAACGAAGAAAATCTTGAGCCTAATCTATGAGAAACACTTGACAAAATCTGGTACGGCATGACTTCGGATGACTCGGAGTTCGACTAATACTCTTCAATCAAAACAGGGTTTATTTAACCTCGGTCAGCTCAATACTCCTAACTCAGCTCAAGAAAACATGTAAATGAAATCTTAACGCGAGTGTCGCGTGTTATTTGTGTCCTAATCTCAATGACCGAGAGAGGTCCACTACAACTTTGGCTAGCAAATTGATCTGTGTGAGAGGCTAGTCATCGCCAAGCGCCTGCGGGACAAGCTAGGACGGACGAGACTATCATGTAAACCGACGTATGGACAGGGAGTCCATGGAGACTTGTGCTTACGATTGATCAGTACAGACTGCTCGGACCTAACTTAACTAACTCTAACCAACGTTAACTCTATTCGAGGCTTAACCTAAGCCTCCCTGTCCATACTTACGTAGGGCGATCCTTTGACTCGAAGTCCATCGCGGGTGTCCATTCCATCGCAGAAGCACAAAAGCGTAAGGAAACAAGCCGTACAAGCGCAAAGAACTAGTGAAGTAAAATCAAGACGTTACCAAAGCGACAGAGCCGGTCTGCAAAAACGACCAAACTCTGCGCTGCCGCAGTCGTACTGAACTCTCTCGATTCTGTGCACCTCCGCTTTTATATGCAATTTTGAATTAATTTGAAATTTCAAATTTTAGACGGTTAAAGTGCTTATTCAGCACTTTTGGGGCGATCTGACCCCATTTCTAAGCCCTTAGATCAATATTGTTATCGGAACGAATTCCGATCATATTTTGGACAATTTTATGTCCAAATTCTTATTTAATATAAATAATTTACGACCTTCTCAAAGCTAAATTTATACCAAATTTATATAAAATCTACATAAAAGTCTGTAGAAATTCTCATATTAAAACGGCCATCTACGACTCAAACGTCAGCAAACAACAAGCCATACCATTAATTCAGTAACAACTCGAATAGTTAGTAGTGCCTCGGATACAGTTTAATAACGTGCTAAAAGCTTTATATAAAACTCGAGTAACTTCTGCTGATAAGCTACTTGCTAAAACTTTTTAATATTAATTTCATAGTACTTTAAAACTTTCTGGAAACTCTCAAACGTCGTATTAAACCGCAGGTTTTAATGTTATTTTCATCATTAAACTGGACACTCAAATACGTGTGCGGGACTCCTACTATTAAACTAGACGGCCACAATATTTGTTCAAGACGATGTGCTTTGGCGGTCAAGCAGAAACTTTATATAAATCTAATAGTCGCCGCTTTCATTTGCCGGCTGATAAGACGCTGCAGTTAATATTATATTAATATCAATTTCATATAAAGTCGGTATTAAATTGCTGTGAAACGACGATCGAGTTAGTGGTGTACTTTGTTTACTCGGCAAGGAAGCCAGCTTGGATGAAACTGCTATGGTCGCGAAAGTAGAACAGCTATCGGTCTACTACCACCCTGAAATTTATGTAAATTTAACCCTATACCGTTTGTTTACTTAGTAAAAGTATAAGTTTAACATCAAATGTTCACTCGGTATAAGCACGACGGCACACTTGGAAATAGCGTCCGACGAAAAGCAACGTGGTTAAGTAAACAAAACAAGAGAAGCGACGGCGAAGGGGTAAAAAGAGGGTGGGGGTTCCTCGGGTGATGGCCAGAGTGCCAAATGAGACTCGGTTTCGGACTCAACAAGTCCGGCCGAACAAAATGACATGTAACAGGACCGTATACGGTCTATAGCGGAAAATAGACTCTCGGGGGAGGGTCCATGTCAAATTTTTCTCCGGGTAGGGTGGTCTTAAACGGTTCCCCTGGGTTCGGGGCATATTTTTCTGGGGTGTTTCATACCTTTTTGAATTCGTCTCTACAAGGGGAATTTAATGAGGGGTGACACGCCTGTCGTGGCGTTATTTCTGAAATCTTCGTATGAACGGGTAGCCAAAAGTGGGCAAAGCGAGAAGGGTCCGGGCCCAAGAGAAAGCGTCGGGTCTGGGGATAACGATGGTGCTACGTATATATGTGTGTGATTGGTACTCGTTGAGTGATTTGATTATTCGTATTTCATTGATTTACGTACCTACATATTCACTCATAAGTCCGGGGATCCGGGTCGGATCTCCACGAAACCGGTCTCATTCGAAAGACCGTAAAATTATCTATAATAAATGTTAAGTTCGAAATTTTCGACGGTTCCGGAGTTATGGACCGGAGCCGATACTTTCGATACCAAATTTTCCTAAATTTCTAACTTTTATTCCTTATCTCAACCAGCGAGATTGAACGCTGGTAAATAATATTTCGTAAAGCTTTACAAATTACCAGTGTGGCAATAACTAGCGAGCACTGGTAAATTTATACTTTCGGCTTTCTCTTATAATTTTCAGAGAATTCTCTCAATTGCTGTTCGCTTTCGGGCGAGCAGCCACCTTTTTTGTGGTCCTCATTCGTGAGGACGGTCGTGACAGGTATCCGTCACGGCCAGTCTTTTCAATAACGATTTGTAACTAATTTCGTGGTCTTACCCTTCGGGGTAGGGCAATTCCTGCGTAGTTGCTTACACTGGGTTCAGCGGGGAAGAGTCGTACCGTCCTAAAATTCTCTACAAATCGAGTAGGGAAAGAGCTCGCCATACTCATGGTCGATACCTATACAATACCAGTTTGCGTAAGTAAAAATTCCTAACTTTTCTTCTAAAATCATCCCAAATAGGTTATGCTCAATCAGTCGTACTTCTAACCTAGAAATTACAAAAATTACAACAAGGTATGACAAACAGCGTACATAAGGTCATGGTAAAATGCAGGCGCTTTTATGGCCTGATCCAATAAAATAGTACAATTGTAGCACGACATGATCATAAAACATTATACAATGGTAACAATAGGGCGGCGCTATTATGGCCTCACATTATAACAACAAACGGTATGAATATACTATAGCATTCATATACAAATGGTTAACGAATATTGTCCCAATCAAACGGCTGGATCGTGTACCTGAAATTACGTATGAGCAACAACATCGATTCCAACGTTACACAATTATATGATACGATCATGATAACATATATCGAGCAAGTGCCTTTATAGCCATCAAAAGTATAGCAAGATGACAATGATACATAATCCAAGTATACACACCAATGATGCCTTTATGGCCAACAATAATATGGTAAAAATCATGACGATGCCAATATATATATATCAAAGCGTGCCTTCAGGGCACTACACTCAATATGTATATAGACGGATATAGACATCTGTATATACGATTACAATTCCTTGACGATTATCCATTCCTGAAATAGCAATAACGATACCCATCTTGATCAAAAACAATGTCGGCGGTGCAGGCCGAAATACTGAAAATGCAAGTCGGTTACATAGCGGGACTCAGGAACCTAATTTCTCCGGACTCGTGTCGTTCACCTATATATGTTTATATGGTGCCATTGAATTTGTTCCGATCACGTATATATATACCTTGGATTTCAGTTCTGTTTAAATTATTAATATATATACCCGGTGATTTCTGATTTGCTATAATTATGTACTTATATAGCTCTATTGATCTTACGAGTTGTTTCGATTACTGGTTTACGTACACATGGTGGTCCATGGTTTGTGCCAGTTAGGTAGTTTACATATGAGGTGACAACAGGGCTTTGTGGTCGATGGGTATATATAGAGGAACTCAGTTTATATATTTGCTTGCGCCAAGAGGCGATTAATTGGTTCTACTTACATGAATGTACGTATTGCAATGCGACGGTGGGTTCCGTACCCTTTTGGGCTATTCCCGTCGGGTGTTCCAGGTTGGGGAGAAACTGGTGACAGAATTCGGAAAAGTTGGCCACTATACACGTGGTCAGGATTATTGGGGAACTCGATTAAATGTTGACCATTACACTATGGACAGGATTTTTGGTATTCGCTAAAAATGTTGTCCATTATACTGTGGACATGATTATTGGTGGTCGAAAAAATGTTCCCCATTGCACTGTGGTCAGAATTATTTGTGTTCGAAAAAATGTTGACCATTGGGGTGTGGTCAGGATTAATCCACCTCGTAACGATCCGTATGGATCTGTTACACATATGTTTGCATTACAGGATGAAGAAAAAAACGTGGAAAGTTTCAAACAAAATTTTTAAACCGGAATTCCGGTTCCGGTATGATTTTTGCCCTTTGCCGGAACCGGAATTCCGGTTACTGCCTGTCCATTGGATTGGGTGGGGTGTAAATTTGGTGCTCCAAGAACATGGGTGGGGTACGTGAACATGGGTCGGGTAGTCAGATTTATGACCTGTTTGGTAGGACATAAAGCTATGGACTATGGGCGAAAACGACAGCCACGTGCCGCGGGCGTTAACAAGGCAAATCTGAAGAGTGTTATACTCTTCAGTAGAGTCGATCATCAACGACCCTTGCTGCTATTAATGATGCGCAATGTATCAGAAAGTTCAAACGCGGCATTAACTCACCAACCTTAGCTGTATCCACAAATACAACCGAATGTTCAATTTCCGAGCTCAGCACTAATCGTAACCACCGCACGTTTGAGTTGTTTTGATCGATGGTCGGCTTGATGGTTGCACTAGCTATACTATCATTCGGACACACTAACTGACCGCTGTACACTAACTCGTTACTTAAGCGCATGATCTCACTGAAACCATAAACAAGCTGCGCGAATAAACACAAATATGAAAATTATCGACAGATGATGTTATTTTGAAGTAGACACGATATTTTAGGGCATCAAAAATACTGCTTTTGAAGTGCAAATGTACGGAGTGGAACGAGCGTAGCCAAGCATTCGCACTGGCCTGAGTGGTAAATATCGACAGTGTCGTTTCTAAGTTTTTTTGGTGACACCCAGATTACTTTACTTTGAATGGGCAGATTTGCGCGATGGCACGTTCGAAAGCTTAAAATCTCTATTTGCGCCCTACAAATTGGATGTAAAAACCTATTCCTACTCCGTCCTGCTGAAACAAGGGTCCGAAAGTGTTCACTGGTTATATGTGAAAACGGATTCCAACTCCTTCGGGCCGTAAAAGGGTGCCAAGTGAACCCAGGTCAGGTCAAAATGGGGTCAGACAAAACACGTTATTATACCTTGTGTTCGAACAGAATTTCGGTGTTTCGCAGAAATTCGGTTCCCTAATGGCTAATCATTTCAATTTAGATTATTCAGTGTTCGCGAACAAATTTACGTAAAAATGATGCCACAAGCAAATCGATCCTGTAGTTAATAAGCTCTTGGTGTTCGCGAACAAACCGGTTCAATTCAAATTCGACAAATTTTCATTTCCAAAAAATTATGTAATTTCACTTGCATTTTCGCGAACAGAAAAGGTGATATTTCAACCGCGAGCAATGTGAACAGTTTTAGGCCGAATTTCAATGGACTAAAAAGCGTTTGGTAACAAATTTTATACAACATTACAAAATAGGATGGGTGGCGGGGTCACCTTAAGTTTACTCGCGTAGCTATCTTATCTTATCAAAATTAGACCAATTTTGTATGGCAAAAAGCTCTATAATGCTGTATAGCACGCTTTATTTCATGGCTCTTTTACAATACAGGATCCTGCTCAAAAGGAGTTTTAATAGGCCCATGAGACCCATACGTGATATCCATATCTCTCCAAACCACTGCAACAATATGCGTATCGTTGGTCTGATTTTGTACTGCATTTCACCCGCTATATAGCTGCACACAATGTGTTGCTGTCGTCACTATTTATGTTGCAGGGTTGGCTCAAAATGGAGTTTTCAAAGGGCCCACGAGATCCATAATACACATAAACGGCAATATCTCCACAACCGCTCTAGTTATATGGACGTTATTGATAACTCTGTTCTGCTTTAAGTAGTAGCACATCGCGTGTTGCCTAAATAAACAATAAGTGGGTACAGCTCCTCAACGATAAAAGCAAAACAGATGATATTCGGCTCATATAGTAAGTTGCTGCTCTATTATAGCTATGAAAGTCTCTCTAAATTACACATCCAACACTCATAATTCGCCCCCTTGGCGATGAGACAAGCTATTAGTAAAACATAGCTATCAACCGTAAAACAGTTAGTTAATAGTACTTTAATAGTGTGTATGTTACGCCGAAGCTCACTCCCAAAGTTAGGGAAGTAATTATTATAAAAATACTTCAGCATTGCATGTAAACAGAATTTGTTAGGCTTGTCAAAATAATGGTTATGGATTGTACGGGATTAGTGATCCTTGTCCCGATGCAACTTTTTCAACCCCGATGTGTTAATCCTGAATAGTGCAGCATTTTGCCATAAAGACATTATCCAAAAACAAAGCAATTCCAACGTACAGGCCAGTTTAGCCACATGCTTCAATTTATTGTTTCTTATTCCTTCATACTAAAATAATCAACAATAAAATATATACAATAAAATCGGCGCAACTGTTTACCTGTTCATGCGATACTGCATCGGCAAGCACATAAACGCATCTTTGTGCTGAGCTAAGCGATCAAATAGCGTTTCGTCCATACCAGCGTTGCTACAAAAATATACACAATCAATAATTATTACGTTTTAATTTACGGTGATTAGTTATCGCAGCACTACGACCACAGAATGCTACAGAATAGATGCATGTGCATTGTGTTAAGCACGATGTTCATTGAATCTGACGAATCGTAAAAAAGATACAGTACTTTCCTGAAATGACCAGTGCTCGCTGAACGCTCGAAACATGTTACATCATTGCTCACATGCTGTTCCCGTTATGCTCGCTCAAAATGCGAAACGTTATTCGTCCCGCGTACTGTAATTTGATAACCTATAAAATATTGGCTAAAAATGACTATCGCTCGCTCGAAATAAATATGTTGTAAATATATATAAAAAATTTGTTCTACTAAAATTTTTTATTCATTTGAACAGTTTCGCAATCTCGAGCAACCCAATTGGCTGAAATGCGACAATCAATTATGGTGCGTACTGTAAATATTTTAACTGTTAGCGTGCTCAACATGCAGCAAGTTTTATCAAATACACTAATATTGGAGTCTTTCCTTCGTGATACGCAAGTTTACAAGAGAGCGCCAACTAGGCTACCAAATACACATTAAACTTTACATTTATTGGCAGCCTGATAAGATTTAGCAATTCCACAGAACTAAGAATATGCGAGAGAACAGCCATAACACCATCCTGCTGCATAAAACAGGGCTACACGATCAATAGATACATTTTTCAAAATCGCCTAACGAAATCATGTCACTGGTCTCTCCAAATCGATTCCCTCTGGTGCAAAACAGGTGCCCTTCCACAGTCCATGCCCTCCGGTAAAATTTTGGGCTCCCCCGGATAATAACTTCTCGGCAAATGTTTTGTTTCCAATCGGTCCAAAGTACATAAAATTTGGTCACAATTTGCACTAAATTCTGTCCGGAAGCCAAAAATTTCGTACATTTTGTCAAAATTTGCTTTAAAATCGCTTTTTTTCTTTTTCAAAAACGTTTTAACAGTTATGGCGCTCTTTCGTACATTTTGTCAAAATTTGCTTTAAAATCGCTTTTTTTCTTTTTCAAAAACGTTTTAACAGTTATGGCGCTCTTCTCAATATACTCTTTGACAAAATCAGGTGATCCCCTCTTGTTCAAGCCCCCTGTCAAAATGTTCAGCGAATGGAGAGTACTGTGTCATTTACATATTTATAAACATTATTTGCCACAATTTACCGCGCCTCCTTTGACACTACCACAGGTGCCAGCTGTAATGGATCGCCAACCAGCACAAATCTCTGCGCTTGAATAATACACCGAAGCAACATCGGTTGAAGTGCTTGGCTTGCTTCGTCGACGATGACATAGTCAAAGGTTCGCCGTGTGAACAAAAGCTCCCTGGATACTGCGTTGCACGTTGCTGCTACCACAGGCGCCCCGTCATACAACTCTTTAAGGGCTCGGAATTTCAGAGAGGGATCTTCGAAATTATTTTTGTCACCTAGCAAAGCGTTCAAATGCGACTCGACACTATATCGATGACAACTGGAGTGGATCGACGTAAGCTTCCCAATGCGAAGAATTTGCAATGAGCTCTGAAGTTAAAATTTGCAACGACTGTAATACAAGAGGCACATGACACCATTATTAAAAGCGAATACCGATTAATCAAAACATTAAAAACAGTTTAAATAACCTTATTTATACGGGGTTTATCATGAGGAGCCAAAATGTTAAGAGCCGTCGTATCATCAAATTATGTTTTACGTCCCTTTTGACAAAATATATCACAGAAACCGACCAGCAACTACATGACGCAGACAAACAGTGGTAATAGCAATATAATAATAATAATAACAATAATTACAATGCAAATGCATCGGTTAAATACCGAATATAACACATCTAATGCCGTTATATCAACAGTTTCGCTATTTTTCATCTTTGTGCTGCTAACCCAGCTATACAAACATAAGCGAGCACAGTTCCGAAATAAATCCAGCACGATAGCAAAAAATCATAGTTTTCCAAGATACAGGTACCGACTTTGCTGCAAGAGTTCCGAGCGTACGTCCGTGCTAGCAACTTTACTATAAACAGATGCTCCACCGCATGCGTTAGACTTTATCTCGTCACTTTTATTTTATATAAATAGGCGAGATATCAACTTCTACGCATTTAAGTCGTTGAATAATTCTCATACAGCGTAATTATTTTTGCACTAATATTGGCGCAAAAACGATGGTTTCATCCAGGAAAATATTGCATTTACTCAGCAACACAGGATGGCAACGTCCTTGTGCGTTCGTGCACATCGTGGTGCTAAACTACGAATACCGATTGCAGAATATTATAAAGCCGAATTTTTGCACGATTCAGTAGGTGATTTTGACAAAAGTACAACGACAATGCTGCACGAATCTATAATGGACACACGAATACGATGGGCTAAATCAGAAATGAATAGGTCTTTTTAAGCACCAATTTCCCAGCCTATACTGATATCCTCAAATTCTTGCACTGATGCATTCGACCATGAAATGTTTCACTTCTACATTCACTGAAGAAATTTCCATAGAGTACCCTCTCGTTATAAACCGGAGGCGCTAAATTTTGCAAGCGGGGCGGAGGGCGTGGCACAAAATTGAAACCCCCGGTTCAACCAGGACTTAAAAATCTAAAACAGAATTTTTCAATGCGAATTGTTGAAGTAACTTACTAATAAATTGCCTTATAAATCCAGCCAATAAATATTTTGTATTCTATTTCGACGTCTAGTTAAATGATAGTACATAAAAGTCTCACGTCAAGCAGCTTAAGCAATACATTGTCGACAGCCGAATGAGTATAGCTAACCAATAACACGGTGCGACCAAGCGACGTAAGAAACTTGATTAGCGCCGTTATCGTTGAAGTCTTACCTAGAAGAAATTAGTTCCTCAGACCATTATAATAGCAATCCGAAAAGGGACCAGCTAAAAGTCTACCTGGAAGAAGTTATTTCTATAGATCCTGTAATTGCAATCCCAACAGGGACCAGCTCAAACTTTGCCTGGAAGAAGTTATTTCTATAGATCCTGTAATTGCAATCTCAACAGGGACCAGCTCAAAGTCTACCTGGAAGAAGTTTATCATATAGACCCTATAATATCAATCCCAATAGAAACCAGCTCAAAGTCTGCCTGGAAGAAGTTTTTCCTATGGACCCTATAATATCAATCCCAATAGAAACCAGCTCAAAGTCTGCCTGGAAGAAGTTATTTTTATAAATCCTCTATAATTGCAATCTCAGCAGGGACCAGCTCAAAGTCTACCTGGAAGCAGTTATTTCTATAGACCCTATAATAGCAATCCCAATAGAGACCAAATAACACTGTGCTGAGCAAGGAATGTGGTCGTAATCGCTATAAAACAACTGACTGTGATTATTAGGTTCCTTACCGTAAGAAGCTTTTGGGTGGCTCTTTGAATTATGCAGCAGAGTCGCCGGCAAATTCGTAAGCAGTCTTGAGTGTGTTTGTATTACGACAATCTTACCGTAGTTCTAACAAAAACGAATTTTGCTAAAATTTAAGTTACAAGAATTCATCAAGCTTTTCACGCTGCTGCTACATTATAGCAAGTTTCTGCATTTACCCTTTTCAGAAACAATATACACAATACTTATATCCAAAAGTTTATACAAAATCATGATTGAATATACCATTCACGCAAGTACAGAGTTATATTTACATAATCAACAATTTCAATTATACTCCAAGTATTTTAAAAAGTTGATAAAATTCAAAGCATTGCCGCAAGTTTCTCCATTACTTTTACTAAAAATACGACAGTTCTTTCGATAATTATTATTTGACGGTAGCTCGCTACATACATCATGCGTTTCTAATGCTTATATCAACTCGTGGAGCTTCTATACGAGAATATAAAAAATACACAAAAAACAACAACCTTAGTGTAACAAAAGAAAGTCAGGCAACTAAATTTTTTAAGAAGTTTTTCATCGAGTGCACAACAAACAAGTATCTCTCATGGGAGGATGAAACGGAGCGATCGTGGTTGCAATTGTAAGTTATCATCCTGTAATCACCTATAATAGACTGTGTTTGATGTATCATAATTATTCCCCTAGAACCTCTGGAACCCTGAAGCTATCGAAAAAACCTAAAACCTCGCGGACCATAAGCCCATCTAGAACAACTGATAACGCATGAAGTATTCGTGCTGGTTTCTAGATAACCACACCATTGTATTGAACATACCAAAAAACCTATAGAGACAATTCTAGGTTCCCTGAACGCAATGCATAACAAACCTACTGAAGACATGTTACATTCTAGAAATCAGGTTCACTGACCTTAGCGCACTGAACGCCTTTGAAAAGACATGTAATATACACGTTTTATCTCCAGATAACCGAACCACCGTACTCAGCTAGCCAAAAACGTATATACACTATTTTTATTGCCATGTACCAAAATACTGAAGAACGACTATAATCTGAAAATCGGGCTCATTGACCCTAAACCCAATGAAAACATCTGGAAAGATATGATATACTTGTAGGACTCAAGATAACAAAATCATTATATTCATGCTACCGAAAAATCTTTATAGACAATTCATGATGCCCTATACGCAATACGTAACAAACAATAGAAGACATACTATATTGCGAAAATCGGGTTCATTGATCCTAAACCCACTGAAAATCAATGAAAAGGTATAATATTTGAACGCTGGGCTCCACTGTATGCGTCCTACAGAAAAATCTGTATATAGACTATTCTTGATATCTTGCACGCAATGCATAAAGCAAACAAATAAATAAGCACTACATTTTAGAAATCGGCTTTGTCGACCTAAAACTCTTGAAACTCCATGAAAAGGTATGTATTATATAGTCATAGGGCTCCAGATAGCAAATCATCACATCCAGCATGCTTGATAACCTAATAGGCAGTCGCTGTAACGCAAGAACACACGCAATAACATCCGAAATTGAAAAATCGCTATTTCTGGCAAACGGTCGACGAAACATATTTGGCCCAGGGAGTGATCCCACAAAAAAGCAGTGGTCAGCAAGGCTGATTCTGTGTGGTCCACTTTTTCTATGCGAAACCTGTATCGCGAGATATGGGTTGCGAAATACTGGTACCCACATTGCCAGATTTGGCAAAGAACCCGACCAAAAATTAAAATTTTTTACGATTTTCGCCCTAGCGCCCTCATGCGTGAGTCCACTTTAGGTGCGTACCCCTGAGTAGTTCTTTTGTCAAGTCAGTTCACGGTCGTAAAAGCGATGAACGCAAACAAATTAAGATTTTCCCTTACACACACGTACACGATTTGACATGCAGCAACACGTAGGCGCTGTTAACGGTCACTATTTTGCAATTTAGCATCGCACTTATGACCGCGTACATGTGAAAACGCGATTGCCAATAACGTTTTTTCTCGTATGCTATAATATACATATAGACCGCTAACGCAATTGACAAAGCC
This sequence comes from Trileptium ribeirensis, assembly GCA_030248225.1. Taxonomy (NCBI): domain Eukaryota; kingdom Metazoa; phylum Nematoda; class Enoplea; order Enoplida; family Thoracostomopsidae; genus Trileptium; species Trileptium ribeirensis. Next base: position 75,130 of record JASANE010000992.1, read on the forward strand.
CATGTTCGGGTTCACAACAATGCGAATACTAAAGGCAAAAATGTGAACGCGAATCTCTGCGCGAATCAATTCGTGATTTTAACAAAAGAACAATTTTGGTGTACGCACCGAAATTGGACTCACATTTGGAAAATCCGCTCACTCCGTTTCCATAATGAAACATACATTATTTATTCAAATATAACGATTCAATTTTGCTTCAATGTATCCTGAAAAAACATCATGTCACATTAAATAAAATAACCGCCATCAACCATGATCGATCAAAAACACATTTACAAGTCAGCGCTGCAACACTAAATTTTTTAGTTGTCTAATAACCATAACTTATGGCAACGCTAATGTACGAGCGCCGCAAATGGTTGGTTTTAGCGCCTGATAATACATTGTACTGCTGACAAGAATTAATCGATCGTTGGCACTAATCACAGACGTGAATGCCATAAAATGTCACGTGCATAATGAAAGTGTATAAACACGCTAAACTAGTGAAGCTCGCTTCCGAGCCAGAATTTGAGTGGTGAGAACAATTCCCCGAAGTCTGTTGTAGAAAGCACACACAAACAAAGCCTACACATAGTACGCATGTGCAGCATTATATAAACCGTGAGTGATGAGTCATAGTTACGCCCGCCTCTTTTGATAGACAACGTATGCAGTAGACAAAACATCATACAACGAGTACAAAACAATGAACTAACAATTTAATAATTCAATAAAACCTTAAATTAACCGTGAAAAGAGCGTTTAAAAATTCAAACCGACACTTGAGAAAATTCTCATTTTTCATACCAAGTATGAAGCAGAAGAGTGAAAAATATTTGTCACACAACATTCTTGACACTCGCAATGAGCTTGTCGGCAAAGAAAACCACATATCCGACACTAAAACCAACAATAAACACACATTCAGGTGCTTTTCCCACGACTTGTCACCAAAAATTTCGAAAACGTCATTTTTTATGCCAAGTATGAACCAGAAGTGTAAAAAATATTTGCTCAACAATTTTTTAACACTTCAAATGAGTGTATCTGCCTAGAAAACCCCATATAACACACTAAAAGCAACAAAAACACACATTTAGGTGCATTTCCCACGACTTTTCACCAAATATGAAATTTGTCGCCAACTATAAGCTTATAGACTCCAGATTGGGAAGTAGTTGAAAAACATGTTATATATCATTGGAAAGGCCTGGTAAAGCTACATGGAATAGGCCTATTAGTTTGCGGATAACTCGTTTCCTTATTGAGAAAATTCGCAAGATCTGGACGGTGTTCCCGAAAAATGGGCCAAAATGAAGTCATTTTGCCCCATAACTTTTCCCACGGAAAAAAAATTCAAAAATCAGGCTCCGTCACTACACTAAATCGACCATTGCGGTTCGAATGAGCTATCATGTATCAAAATCCGCCCAACCGTTATCGAGATCCAGGTGCGACACACATAGACACAGACAGGACCTCCTCAACCCCCCTCCAGACCCAAAATTGAAAATTCTCGTTCAACTCGCTCGCTTGAATTCAATAATAAACATCTTTAGCAGATCGATATAAAACAAGATCCTAATGCTTACCACTACCGGGCATTCCACGAATCAAAACATAGTCTTCAGCCAACGCAACCTACAATAACAAAATAACTTTATCAAGATCGTCCATGGTTATTCGTGAGACTGACATCACATTTTCAAGGTCCCCCAGGATTTCTGCGATTCTCCCAGGTCATGCTCCCCACCTAAGTAAATTGTGGCTTCCTCAGGTCAGCCACCCAGTACCCTAAGTATTTTAGATGACATCACCAATGATGGTTCTAACACAGAGTTATAACAAAAGTCAATACTACTTCTTATATTTCGACTATGAACGACAAAATCCTTATTAAAATGAAGCTACTGTTGCAGAAATTTACGGTAGCTAAATAGTTAAATATTGACAAAAAGTATTAAAATGTTCAAAATGAAAATCATGAACACATGCAATATAAAGCTCTCCAGTTGACCCGGCTGTAAGCTCAAAGCACAGAAGTGAAATTTTAGACCTATGGAGAGGGTAGTGCTGGTGTCAGACCCTAAAAGTTGACAAAGACGCGCTTTACATGTGGCAACTACTTGCACGCAGGCGAAATACATAGCACAATTCGTGCTCATTAACGCATAGCTAGTAATAATGACAGCCTATTTTAGCCTTTCCCAGGAAGACATTATGATGCTTCTCGGGTTACTAAGCTCACAACTGCTGCAGTTTCTAAGACGAATTATTACGTCTGATTAAAAGTTTAGTATTCAATTTACAAAAAACACAGTGAAGGACAAAATAGGTACATAAGAAAGAACGCGAAATACGACCGAACATAAAATGTCAACGGAAGTTACAGAATGTTCTTCTACACAAACAAAGAGTAAACAGAAACGAACAATGTTACGTTTGTTTATATGGGTCTTTTCCCAAAACCATATACTTTTGAAACGCCATTTTTGAAGCCAAAATGAAACGTTTTCGTATATACATTGCCTAGACCTCTTCCAAAATAAAAAAAACCCTGAATCGATGTCTCTATGCAAAACGAGCTACCTGAAACCTGCTATAGGGGTCGCAAAGGGTACAACTGCTGGTCAAATTTTAATCCGAAATAAGTCATTATTCTGTAGGGTAACGCAGTAACATGTGAACCATGGTCTGTTTGCGTGCAAGTCGGACCAAAAGGGTCATGGTCAAGCCATTTGGAGAACTTGCAACCTAAAATGGGTGCAGCTAGAGCCTTTTATGGTTAAAAATCGACCAATTTAGAACAAGCTTGTCACAGTTTTTCTAGCGCAACGGAGACAGCAACAACCGATACCATTTTATGCTTAGAAACAACTGATACCATTTTATGCTTAGAAACCAACCATGAGTGGGGAATGTCCGACAAGAAATTGCAGGCAGATCCTTAGGTCTTGTAAAAATTGGCACCCCGATATGTGTTAGGGGGGCTACACTTCAGGTCAGGGGGAGCTACACCTTCCTACAACATACATTGCGTGAAACTTTGGCTGCTTCTAGAGATTCTAGATTTATTTTAACACGCTGCTGCTGTAAAACAAACACAATTCATCTATGATTAGCGTACATTTAGGTGAAGATACAAGGGACAATGCGAAGAATAGATGTGCGGGTAGGCAGACGGGTTCCTTAGCTACCCAGTTAATAGCACGGCCCCATATTATGGTACAATGATGATGAATGATGATAAACTTATATACTAATATGATTCTTGCGATCTTTGGTTTCTTTTATTATATATGGGGTCGGGGGGGGCTACATTTCCATTAAAAAATCTTAATACATGGGTCGATTCTAATGGGCATTACTATGCTTCCATCAGGCCTATTGTAAGACTGTATGCAAAATTTGGCTTTTTTAAATTTAATTATCGTAAGGTCAAAATTTGGCTTTTTTAAATTTAATTATCGTAAGGTCGGGGGGCTACATTTTGCATACCTCATTTTTGGCACTTTATGACTTTCTACCTCATAATTTCGACCACATGGACAGACGGTGATATTCATTTTTTTCAGTAAAACCTGTATTGATTACGATTACCGTTATATAACATTTTTGGCGCTAGTGCACTTTGACGTTATTTACAAGCGTATGCAAGCTGCCAGATTTGACCTTGGTCGGGGGATCTACATGTCGCGAAAAAAATTTTCGGAAGCGTGACGTCTGCTTTAATGTTAATGCTTACTCCCAAATTTTTGCGGAAAAATTAGCACATACCAAAGGATCACAGTGAAATGAAAAACACACATATGTATCACGTGCTGGCGATACAGCGAACGTTTATATTGGGACATGTGTTTTGGCTTCATTTAGCCAACCTGGTTTGAGGGCCTCTGGCTCCTGCTATGTTAGGGGTACAGAGGTTCACCATACCTCATTATGACCGTCGGACATGCTATTACTACACCACACAGCGACATTAAATTTCCTTCCAAAAGACTGGTGGTATGGGCCAAAAAGTACCGATGCCCCCCCGACTAAATGACATGATTTCGTGAAATGACCCATAATCGAAAAGTTCGTTTGTGAGCACTTGTGTTTATTCGCGATTGTACATAGAAAACAATTAATTTCTGACAGTTTTAGCGAAATATCGTAAAAACTTGTATATGCTCCAGCTAACAAAATAAAATTGCAGACGTATAAAAAGGTGAAAATATTTTAACCTTCAAAACGGCACGGACTTGTTCCTTGTTAAGCTGACGTAAAACTGGCTTTCCTGGAAAAGAAAACAGTACGATTATGCTCCTATGAAATTAACTAGAGCTTCGCAAGCCAAGGTTGTTTCATTGTTAAGTATCATTTTGTTTAATCACCTGTAGCAAGTTGTGTTCGATGCGTATACCACCCTAAAACTTTTCAACCCCAAAGCCATTGAAAATCCTAAATCCTAGCTGGCCGATCCAAAGTGGGGGGACGGGAAGAACGGGGTGGGGTGCCCGGCATTTTCGGCTGCCCCCGGCTCAAACTTCATATAATAACATTTTCTCTGTAATTTAGTTACGCTGAGGTGTAGCCGACATCCCCCTGGCAAATGAGCTATGGGTCCCAGGCAGGTGATCCGGGGCCTCCTGGCTATGATTTCCAAGGTTTGGACTAGCCAGCCTCGTAGGCCTCAAGCTCATCGAAAACAACTGACAACGCATCAAGTATTTGTGGAGGTCTCTGGAAAATCAAACCGTCGTATTCAACATACCGGAAAACCTATATAGCCAATTGTTGATGACCTGTATGCAATACGTAACCAATTAAAAGAAGACCAAGGAAGGAAATCAGGTTCAGTAACCCTAAACTCATTAACCAATGAAAGGGGTTTAAATACGCGCGCTGGACTCAAAATACAGAATCGCTGTATTTAGCCTTAAGAAATAATGCTTATATAGACCATGCTTGATGTCCTGCAGACAATATTATATAATCAGACATAATGAAACCACACTACATTTTGGAAATAGGGCTCGCCGACTGTAATACTATTTTCTAGCAAAGAGTCGAGGAACCATATTCGTGCCCACAGTGGCCAAAGCAAGTGGTCTCACAGAAAGTCGTAGTCTACAAAGTTGTAGATCTCACTGATCTGATTCCATTTTTCGATACAAAGCCTGTGTCGCGAGATATGGGCTGCAAAATAACTGGTACCCGTATGATGAGATTTAGAAAAGAACCGTTTAAAACATGTTTTTGCCATTTTAATCCCGAAGATGGATTCGGGGCTGTTCTAAACATAAACTAAACATCCTCGACACTTTTGCTATCGAATATAAAAATTTACTGAAATCCAACCATCCGAAGATAAGTTATGAGTGACAGAAATACACAAAACGAAATTTTTACGACCCTAGCGCCCTCAGTGGAAACTCCGCTCGCCCCGTTTCAATTATATTCCTGTAAGCACTTCAACTAAAAATTACCATAACCTTGGTGCATAAACACATGCGATATTGTGCATGGAGTTGTAGTCAAATTTTGTTTCAGTACTCGAAACAGCTGCTCTGAGAACCATGTTGATAAAGTTCAGTCGATGATAGGAATTTATTTACTAACTTCCCTAAATTGAAAGACGCAGCCGAATTGCAAGAACCAAGTTTCAAACCCAAAACTTGCCCTCACACAATATTCCGCTATAAATACGACTTGGCTCTCCAAATTGGGGAGGGGTTTGGGGCTGGCATTTTTCGGTTCCCCTTGGTCCAAAACAAGTTTCCTCCGGTTCATGCTCCCTGACAAATTTTTGGGCTCTCCAAAATCCACCACCTCTTGGCAAATTTGTTTCCGATCTGTCCAAAGTACATACAATTTGTTCTAACTTTCCTACCTGAAACCAAAAATTTCGATCCATCAAATCCGTTTTAGCAGTATTTCTCACACGATTTTTAACCTTTTTATCTTGGTTAAATGACCCTGGAAAAATCGGACGCCCACGGTTAGAAACCAGGGAGTCTCATGCCCCTGGCAAAACTTTCAGCGAATGGAGAGCCCTGTACGATATTCTGCAAAATCGGTGCAAATGATTTCTTAGATTTCCGACATTTTTCGCAACCCACTAAACACGATCACTTGCCGTGCTTTGGAAAGGCCAGATTTGCATGGTGAATTTCTCATAATTAATTAGCCATGACGTCGACATTTTTCATCCGATGATTCTGATAAGCGATACAAACACAGCAATCGCGAAAAATAAAAGTATCAAAACTATTTAGAAATTATTTTTCAACCACCGTCGGTTTTGCAACGATTTGGCTATAAATCAGTGCAACATCGCAAACACATATCACAATGTGCACAATTAAACGCTATTTACGTGGCAAATCCAATATAATTATTTGTCAAAATTTAACAAACCTACTACTACGAGCAACGTTGGTTACGAACAAATGCTTTACCTGCCGCTCTACACTCACAATAATAATAGTAAACTATTCAACTGCTTTACAACACAAAATGTACTATAAATATCTTACCCTTTTCTACAGTCGCGCGATCCAACTTCGGCATGAAAGAGGGCGGCTTGAGATCAATAATTAGAGATCGAATTTTATTACTAAAATACACAATAACTGACTAGTAATAATAACTACGTATACTCTGCTACACTGGCAACGTACTACATTACGTACTGAACCACTTAATGATCAGTTATTCTTTGATTAAAAATATCCAGTCTGCGCTAGAAATGTGTCCCAAACTCGTTCCATAACTAAAATTATATTATTTTTTCGTTCGAATAGTATTATTACGTTTTATTAGATATATAAAAAATATATGATTGATTAAGAAACAAACTACAAAAATTAAAGACAACAAACATACTGAGCCCTCCAAATTTGAGGGGGAGCTCCCTGGCATTTTTCAGTTCCCCCTGGCTCAGAACAAGTGCCCCCCGTTCATGCTCCCTAGCAAAAATTTAGGCTCCCCCGGTTCACCGCCTCTTGGAAAATTTTTTGTTTCCAATCAGTCCAAAGTACATAAATTTTGCCAAAATTTACTTCAAAATAGCTTTTTTGTCTCCATCAAAAGCGGTTTGACAGCGTTTCTGACGCGATTTTTAACCGCTTTTCTCTTGGAAAAATGCCCCCTGGTACGCAATATCGGGCGCCCCGCCCTCGGTTCGGAACCAGGGGGGCTGGTTGGTTCATGCTCCCTGGCAAAATTTTTAGCGAAGGGAGAGCCCAGACATACAAGTGTGTCCACAGGGGCAGCGGTATTTCCCGTAAGCCATATTTATCACCCCGTTCCGGGGCCCGGCAGCCAAAACATCATCCCTGCTGGACGAATTCATGCCGAAAATTGATAGGCCTGGCCTGTCCGCAGCACTCCCAAACGTTGGAGGAACAAATATCTGTAGTTCTACATGCTACACATTTTCAAGTATTTCTTACTCGTGAAAATATTTTCAAGCTCCAGGGCACAAAAAGCATTTCAACAAGTGATTAGCATGGATATGGTCTACCATATCCTGTAAAATTGTGGGATATACAGGATAATCTAAATATAGACAACCATATCCTACATTTTCTAACTTTTATTTAAACTTCAAAACTTTTGTATCAAAACATTGCCATTCACTATTACAATAGTGTATTTTATGATGCATTAACCATTGGAGGCATAACAAACATTGTGATTTCTGCACCAATATTTGCTGCGTAAGTGTAATTTATACTAATATATGTATAGTGCGCCCCAGAAATGACCGTCGCATTTCGAGCAAGTCGTGAGGGAGTCGTGAGCTAAGGAATAGCTAGAACGCAACTGTAAACCAGAGAAGCCTGGATGGCTAAGGTTGCCAGCTTGCAAGTTAAGTCCCAAAAACCGGGGCTAAATACCTAATTGAGGTCAGAAAGTGGAAGTTTGTGGGCTCTGACGTTGCCTATTTAGATTCAGAAATTTTCAGAAAAATACGCAACGTAACATGGTATCATTCTTAAAGCCTAATTATAGAATCCTCAAAATATAAGAAAGGCTTCTTGTTCAAACTGCGACATATTGCTGAAAACATCTCGATGCAGATTTTTAAATATTTCCTGATATGTAAGATATTTTAACATAAAGTAAAAAATTTTTAACCCTTTAACGCACTGGTACAACTTAATACAATAAAACTTAGTGCATTAGCTTAATTCATTGCGTAGCGTATGCTTGGCTACGATTTGCTGCTCCCTCACGTTGGGAAGAGCACTAAAGATCTGCATACCAGCGTCGTCGTTTCTCAGTGGTTAGCGAGCGCGAGAACTCTAACGCAAACGGCTAGGGTCCACCAACACTCTGCTCAACGATAGTTGAAATGCATACAAATTCATGAAGCAATAGATTAGATGGACCAAACTAAGATAGCATTATCAAAAAATACAATAGATCATGATGTGATAAATGCCATGAGCACATATTACCACGGTTTTTCAGATTTAAACGATTTAAACTACTATTATAAACTAGAGCATGCAACATCAAAAGTCATTTCAGAAATATCTATAATACAGAAACGACGTGACAATGAAAAGACAAAATTCTGCGACTCTCAAAACAGTGTAGATCCAAAATAATACCAAATTTCGTCGGGTATTTCGGTTTAAGCTGAACACAACTAAAATCGAAAATTCAAAAATTTTGACTCGTATTCTGAGCTTTTCTAGCTCCGAACCTGCTGCAGTCACTATGGTGCCGGCTGTGGTTGAATAAAACGTGTCGTAAAAACACGATAAATATTTTTCTAGACCAGTGTGACTGAACTACCATGCGGCACATAGTTTAGCTACTGCCTGTGGTTACATGAAGAAATGTAGCTATGTTAGCCTTCTCTAGCTTCGTGTTTCGCGAAACACCCTGAACTGTTACGCTCATTGAATTTCGGTTAAATTATCAGCCTCGCTGCACAAGTTGGCTTCGACACCACTTGTTTTACAGGAATAACTGTCCCCATTGCTTCAAATGATCACACTGTATATTAAGGACATATGCTAAAAACGTTGACAGACTTAACTTAGCCTGGCTACTTTTCCTGTGCAAAAGGGATAACGATGTCTATCTTAAAAAACTCGCGCAACTTTTGCAAAAAAGTAACCCTGACGCTGGTACACCGATACATTAACTGGCCTGTCCACTGCCCTCCGAAAAGCGGGGGAACTTTAGGGGCCCCCATGTTCATTCTCGGTGGGAAATTAAACATGAAGGGGATAAATTTTGCTTAAAAATACTAAATATTTCAATATTTTCATGCATTTTTACTACTGTAAATGTATTTTCAAACTAAAAAACGATATTTTAGCATTATAAATAGTGCTAATTAATGTTTAAAAAACAATTTGCAAATAAAAACCATAAATTTTCAGACATAAAAAATTTTGGAATTAGTTGAACATGGGGGTTTGGGCCGAGTGGGGGGACGGACATGGGGGAAAATCTCACGAACATGGATGGATTTAGAAAGTGAGGATTGGTCCCCCACCCCCCACTGTGGACAAGCCAGATTAATGTGACTACTCACTTT
>JASANE010000994.1:0-45607 GCA_030248225.1 Trileptium ribeirensis
CCGATTCAATCTCCATCATCCCTGACTCATCCCACTTCTCTACAGACTTCATGGATACCTCACACGGCAGAGCACTTGAAGACTGGGCAGGTTGAACCATAAAAGTATTAGTGGCTTCCACGCCTGGATCCTTAACTCTTCTATTATTACTAGCTGAACAACTTATATAACTATTGGACCCGGACGCGGCGTGCGTAAACGCCATTGCGCGATACATCGACGTAGCCGGAATCCGGTCGCTACGAGCGTTACCACCCGCCCTGACGGCAGTTATGCGGGATACATCGCAGTGGCCAATATTCTCTCTCACTACACAACTCAATGGGCCAGTCTCGGGGGAGGAATAAAAATTAAAATTACCAACATCCCTTTCAGCTTCCATAACATCACTATCAATCATCTCCACGGAGCTGGGGATCCCGGAAATCCTACAGGAGGTGATCCCAGGGCGCATACCGGCATTATCAAACCCACACGGACTTATCTCATCGGCGCCGGCTACCGGAAAATTATCATCAAATCTAGAACTACAACTATCTGCTACATCCATTCTTTCAGTTATATTCTCAATAGCTATATCCATACTCTCATTTGCTACTTCCATTATTTCATGTGCTACTTCCTGAATCATCTCACAACTGTTTAAATCATTCACGGACTGTTCTTTTCCATTTTCTGATGGATATCTACACATCTTAGATATTTCTTCCTGGCTATATTCTTCTGATCTATTATTATTTGTTCTGTTTCCAAACTCGCCCTCATAGTCGTAATATGTTCCTTCACGTTCACAAGTGTCCTCGTCCATCTCCACTAACTCATCGGTGGTAACATGGTCGGTCGAGGGTGACGCCTCGCGGCTCCGAGTGTGACACGTAGCATCATCAAACGGTGCGGTTACGACCACGTTCACATGTCGAGCGAACACATCACCACCATCAGTTTCGTCATAATCACTATAATTGTCCTCGGCGGTTAAATATTCGTCGCTATCGTCCTGTTCGTCCGTTGCTGCAATTGCGTTTACTTGTCCGGACTGTTCACCAAACCCTAATCTTTCCTGGATTAGTCCTAATTCTCGGCTCAAAACCTCTAACCGGTGGTTCGTTGGGGGGGGGGGACTTTTATTCTCCCCCCGGGGGGCTACAAAACAAACAACCTCGGCGGGGCGGCCCTCCCCCCCCCCACCCCCCCGCCCGCCCCTTCTCTCATTTGACCGTAATTATTCTGGAACTGGGGTTTATTCTGGGGATACGCGGGTCCCATTGACGCGCGATCATTACGTGAGCGCTGGAATGCATTATTCTGCTGCGGATAATTGTTAAATGCGTTCATCGGTCCGTTTCTAGGACCATCAGAATAACTGCGCGGGTTATTGTTTGCACCTTGATATGGTCGATACTGCTGACCATTCATGCGATTAGTATCAAAGCGGCGTGCGCCATTATCAAACTGATTGCTACTATTGGGCTCATTTGAGCCTCCTGAGCGATTTGGCTGGGCTCCACGCTGTACATAGCTGGGGACATATACATCGACAGGCTGATGTCTTCGCGCTACAGCACCTGCTGGTTCTGGCGGAGGGTATGCCACCATCGGGCAATAGCGAGCATAGTGACCATTCTGGCCACAACGGAAACAATTTATAAGAGGCATCTGCGGGTGCGGCGCTACTGGTTGCGAATTATTTGCGTACGGCTGCGCAAGCGCGTTCAATTGCTGCGGAGCTCCTGCTCGGCGGTCGATTACATCGAGTAATCGGTTTATCGTATCATTATTAGCATTACTTGCACGACGGTGGTCCTCTAATACTGACTGAAGTTGTGTGACCACTCCTTCTCCAGGTTCCTCGAGAAGAGCATTAACTGCCTTGGTAGGACGCGGTTTACTTACTACTGCGGGGGTGTCCGGTTCAGGACAATCAGATATCGCATCCTCGTATCGCTTAGCAACTTCTAACATATCGCGAAAAGTGGCACACTCATGAATTTGGTTCAAAACTTGTCTACGTAGTTCTACACGTAAGCCTCTCTGGAAAAATTTGCGAAGCAGCGAATCCCTCTGTGGAGGGTCAACATCGGGGAATGCTCGGTCACACAACTTTTGCAATTCTAAACCATATATAGCGACTGTTTCCTCGGCACCTTGCTTCCTAGTGCAAAGGCCTGCGAGCGATTTCTCTGGGCGGCGCGAAGAAGAAAATAAGAAACGTAAATTGTAAACCAGACCGTCAAAGGTTCGTCGTTGAGCTGGGGTCAGGCCTGCATAGGCCTCCCGAGCGGGTCCTCTTAATAGTGCGGGTATACATGTTAGCTTTTGTTCATCACTCCAATTGTTGGCGCTAGCCAATCGATTGAACATTCGAATCCAATCTTCAAAATCTTGACCTCCAGGTTTTCCTTCAAAGGTCGGCATATCACGAAGGGGTATTATGGTTGTCGCAGAGGCGCGTTTAACAAGGTGGTGCAACAGGGCACCCAAAGTATCTTTCGAGGGGTCAGGGAGAGGCGGTAAATCTCCATTATTACCTTCAGAATGGAGCGGGTTATTGAGAAGATTATCATCCGGCTCTACGTATTCTCCAAGGTCAGTCAGGGGGTATTCTTGTCGGTTCGCCATCAAAAATTGTCTTTTCAAAACAAGATCTTATAACTTTTCCTAGTCAACGCCGGGTTCTCAAAACTCAGGCTCTATTCTTTTGAAATTTTTAACCAAATTTCGTCGAAACTCTTTACCCGTTCACTGCCAATTTACACAAATACCAATATGTCACTAAACAGAAATTATACAACAACAATTAAACTATGAATGATAGTCTCAAAAGTTTACAGTGTCCCAATCCAGCGATGACAACGTTCTTTGATTCCACAGACTTCTCCACTAGCTTTTGAGGTCGGTACGATATGGCACGGCAGCGACTCGAACAACGGTCGTTGGCAGACGATGGTACTACGATTGGTACGATGGTCGGATCGAGGCGACGGTTGGTCGGCGGCAACTCTTCGACTTCAGCGACGCAGCGTTCCTAACGATTTATCGGTGACGTGGTTTACTGGGTCGCAATTAGTAACGGCGACCGGCGACAACAGTCTAAATAGTCCTGATCGAACACTGACGAATCCAATAACCCGTTTAGTGTAGCCAAAACCCCAGGGCAATATGACCGATAACCCGGCTAATATGACCAATAACCCGAATAATAAGGTTAATAATTTTAATAATGGGGCCGATTACCGACTAATAGACTTCAAGGGCGGACCTGACGGGTTTCAATTACTCGAATGTCTTTTCCCGCGCGAGTCAGGCCCAAGAAATGACGGAGCTTAGCAAGCCGCAGGAGCGCTTCACAGGATGTGTTCTGATCCTGCCGGACGGGTTGCGCACGTAGTCTACGAGGTACTACCTTTGAGGTCCCCAGGGAGGTCGGCTCCGTCACCTGCTCACAGGCCAAAGAGCCCGTACCACTATTCCCTATCCACGTCAAACCCGGGAAATTTAAAATTCCTTCTAACTTTCTAAAAATGGGCAAATTAGTTGGTTTTATTTTAGCCAGTGGCCCCCACTAGGGTCCACAAATCCCTAGACGTTTAACGTCGGATCCGCGCGTGTCTATGTTTCCTATTTTGGGTGCTCAGCGTGAGTTTACAATTTTGATAGACGAGTCGCACCATTCGTACCTATACAACAACAACTATTAACAAACTAATGTGTAATCGGCGAGTCACGCTGAGGTTTGCTTCTTCAATGCGCGTGTCAAACCGGAACGTGGGTCGTCGACTTGGGGTGACGGATTTCAAACCCCTTCAGTTCCTATCGCTACTACGGGTCAACAAAACACTTGAACGATTTGGGTTTTCAATGAGCATTTATTGATGAGTTGCACAAAAATTTATGGGTGCACGGACAGATACATATTGTACGGGCAAATACAATAAGCGTTATGTCACAGTTATCGCACGCGAGTACGAAATGAGTAGAGCTTCAATTGGGGACGGTTGCGGAGTCATCGCCTTTTTCACTGAACTCTCACAGCTGGGTCAAATCACGACATGTACTGGGAAGCCTTATCTCATGACAGCTGCGCTTACCTTACTCATGAAAAATTAGTGGGTCAAATTAAATTCAGTACCGGTAGGTGCTACGGTTAGTTATCGATAATATAAAGGCGCCATCGAACTAACTATTTGCTCGGTACTATGCTTGCCAACAGGAAGGTTACTCCGACACAACAATAGGTTCGGGTAAGCGAAAGGCGGAAACGAGGCGGGGTATACGGGGTTGGGCGTGCAACGGGACGTTTGCGAGACTTCATCTGGCTCGTTCGAATCACAAAACTATGGTACATGATACTCGGTTATTTCTACTTACAATCAGTAGCGATGAGATTAGCCTATGACAACACAATACAACAATTGGTATGATAGCACTCATAAAAACCATGACAATACTAGGTAATGCTCTTCGGTACGACTCCTGAATTTTTTCTTAAGATGCGACAACTGTATGGGACTTTAAACTTTTGTCCTACTCGCATACATACATACGTACTTAGAATGACCCTGTAGAATTTGTAATGGAGCATCTAGATATGCTGGCTAATTTTGATATTTATTTTCTGTGCAATTACTTTTCGAACACGATGGAATTGAGACCTTAATTATACTTAGTCTTTGATCCAGGTCACCACAAAGACATACGTTTCAAACACACCAACTCGAATTACAACAACCAAAAAAAGGAACGATTGGGCAAGCTTGTCTTTCGAACAGCGTGTGGGTCCCGGTAGACTGAAGTCGGGACTGAAATTTGAGCTTTTCCTAACACCAAGTTTGGTTCAATTTACTATGCCGGTTGTACCTATGATTGTAATTAGAACGAGTAATACTAGTGACGGGGTCTCGTAGCCCCTCGGCATTACACTAATGGTACGAAAAACTACGTGATTTTGGCTTAAAAACGTTCAAACAGGAGCTTTATTTGATACTAAAATCTGACTGATATTTCGTGCAATTTCTGCTCGACGAAGCGAGGCAGTAAACGGAGGCCCCGGTTGTCAAGACAACCGTAACAATTTTGTTAACTAGATTTTACTCAAATTATTTCCTCGGCTCGTTCGGTTCTAAATTTTCGACCCATATTTCGGGGTACAATTCGATTGGGTCTGAGGGAGTCTTTTGACTTCCAACAACTCTTCGATTTGGCGGTATTTCTCGGTGCAATTTTGCGCAGGGGTGGGACTCGACCTTACGTATTGATTTTCTGGGACCGGTTCAACGGTCCTCACAGAAATGGTCCGTCGGGCCAAGGCCCGATAGACTCGATGTCGCATTTAGCGACTTCGATAACCTTGAAATTTAAAATGTTTTCGTTGGTAATGTATCTTATCAACGCTGGGGAAATTAATATTTTCCTTTCCTCAGCTAAAAGACGCGTAAAAACAAGACCGAAACAGACTTGCGAAAACAGTCTAAACTATGAACTTTGAAATGCAATCCGGACGACGGCCGTGTGGTTGGGGTTTGTACTGCCTATGACTTTTGAACGGGCCACGGCTTTGCCGGGCTCAGTAGCTTAAACGAGAGGCCTAGCAAGCCTCTGTATGTACGAGGAAAATCGTTAAGATTCCTGGAACAGATATCAAGTTATTAATGTGTAAAATTCGGGTAGGGACGGATCCCTATCGGGCCGTCGGGTTTGGGATTCCAAGGGATAATAAGGTTGCATTTTGTGATGGTATCTAATAGTAGACATACTTACGAAGAAACCGCGAGAGTTTCACCAAGATTCCTGGAGGGAATCTCGAGATATTTTAGTTCCAATCATGTATTCATATTTTGAAAGGGTCAGGCCACTTCCAGGCCATCGGGTTTGTGATTCCAACCCGATAATGTTGGGTTTCAGAGCGGTGCCCAATAGCGGACGTTCCTACGAAGAAACAGCGAAAGTTTCAGCAAAATTCCTGGAGAGGATCTCGAAATAATTTAACGTTAATCTTGATTTTGCATTTTGGCAGGGCTTAGGCCTCTTCAAGGCCGTCGGGTTTAGGGTTCCGACTCGAAACCGACATGTTTTAGACTCGTGTTCGTCACTAGACATTACTACGAAGAAACTGCCAAAATTTGAGTAAAGTTCCTGGAGTAGATCCTAAGATAATTAGATTTTCACATTGTGTTGGGAACACGCCCCTTTAGGGTCGTCGGGGTTTATGTTCCCGATGTAGTATTTAAACGCTTTAATCGCTAAATCGATAGCTCGGATCCTCCTAGGGATGCGAGTAAAATTTTAACCGAATTGCTGGGGAAATTCTCGAGATATGTCAAATTTCCTACCTGGGTGAGCTGTCTCGCTCACGGAACGTTGAACCAATATATCTGACTGCGATCCGTTACAAAATTTTATCCAACATACGTTGCCCGTGTTCTGATTACCTTATAGATAGGATTCGGCTGGGTTCCTATGGTAACATAATCCAGAAACATGAAGCAATTCCAGCTGACAGAGCTTCCAAGTCGACGGACGGTCTCGCGTCCAAAGAAATCAATAAAACCAGAAAACATCTAGCGTAAAGTCCTTAGCAAAATACTTGACCAGCACAACGTGGCATGACTGCGGATGATTCGGAGTTCAATTAACAGTTTCCATCCCAAACAGGGTTTGTTTAACCTCGGTCATCTCAATACTCAAACTTTTCGATCCTAACTCGGCTCAGGGAGTCATGTAAAATTATTCGTAACGCGAGTGCCGCGCTTGTTTGTACCCTAACTCATTGACCGAGGGAGGTCCAGTGCGACTTCGACTTTTCCATTGAATCAGACGACTTCCTAAACACGGCTACGAGTCGGCGGGGCGAGCTAGGGCCGGCAGGTCTATCATGTAAACCAAGTATGGACAGGGAGTCCAAGGAGGCTTAGCATTACTTCTGATTGACAAAACGCTATCACTTCTCATAGCTCAGTTACTTCTACAACTCAACCTAACTAGCCTCACGGGCACTACTTCCCTAAGCTAAACCTCCCTGCCCATACTTACAGAGTCGAATCCTCTACGTCGTCGACCATCGCCCGTCCATCCACACGACCAAAACGAGAAAGCCACCAACACAAAGAAAGCTGAGTAAAAGTTTGAGCAACGTGAAATTGATGAGCGCCAGAGCCGGTCTGCAAAACGACCGAACTCTGCGCTGTCGAAGTCGGACTGAACACTGCAGAGTATTTGCAACTCTGCTTTTATACTCAATTTCAAAAATTTGAAATTTTAAATTTCGCGACCGTTAAAGTGCTTATTCAGCACTTTCGGTCGATTTTCTGATTTAATGTGATTTAACTAAATCAATAGTCTTATCGGCCACATTCCAATCATATTTGGGGCCGAATTTATATAAATTTAATACGTAATTTGGGTGATTTACGACCTCTTTTATACTAAACTTATATACAACTCTCTTCAAATTACTATAAAGCTTCTAGAAGCTTCTAATAAAATTTCTATTTATTAATTCGAAACCTTGCATTGTAGACCACCACATCCAGTACGTTCCTCGTTCAGCAAACAACGCAGTTCGCTGAGCCCTGCAAATAATAAACTAGCGCGGCACTGAAGCTTCACACGAGTTATACAGATTCTTACCGAGGGGATCGCAACTAGTAGACTGTATATCAAGTCGATATAGACTTTATATTTTAAACTTTGTTTGCTTAATGAACTACTTCCACTGGTCAATTCTTCTATCAAATTTATATTAGCTTCAACTACGTTCCTACACTGATAAGGACTTTGATAGTATATGTATAAAACTTTATAGGAAGTTACTATTAACTAGCAGCTTATTTACTCAAGCAAGTACCAGCTTAACAGCCATCCAAGCTACAGAAAAGTCAACTACCTGTGGACTACTAGAAACCACCTTTTATACAAGTTCGACATCAAAAAGCTTATTTATTTAATATAAATATAAAACCGATATTAAAGTGTGTCCTGCTTCTGTATGTAAGCCTGCATACCTGCACATTTGAAATCGAGGTTCATAGAAAAGACACGGCTTAAGTAAACAAAAAGGAACAAGAGGCAAGAGCAAAGGGTAAAAAGAGGGTGGGGGTTGCTGGGGAATGGCCGAAGTGCCACGACAAACACGGATTCGGACTTAGAATGTCCGTCCGGTTAAAATGATATGTAACAGGACCGTATTCGGTCTTCAGGGGGAAAATAGACTCTTGGGGGAAGGTCCATGCCAAATTTTCCAAAATGAGGGTGTTTTAAACGGTTCCCCTGGGTTCGGGGTACACTTTCCTGGGGTGTTCTAAATATATTTGGATTAGTCTCGATACGGGGAATCTGATGAGGGGTGACACGCCTGTCCGGGCGTTATTCCTAGAACCTTCATATGGGGTACCTAAAAGTGGGCGCAGCTAGACCCGTCCGGGCTTAAATTAACTCAGAAAATTTACTCAATTGCTGTTCGCTTTCGAGCGAGCAGCCACATTTTTGCAGTCCTCATTCGTGAGGACGGTCGTGGCGGATGTCCGTCGCGGCAATCCTTCCAATGGCAATTTGTAACTGATTTCGAGGTCCTACCATTCGGGGTAGGGCTATTCCTGCATAGGTACTTATACTGGGTTCAGCAAGGGAGTCGTGCCGTCCTAAAATTCCTACGAAATCGAGTATGGAAAGGGCTCGCCATACTCACGTTCTGATCAGTTTTGCGTACATAAAAGTCCCTAAATTTCTCCTAAAATTATCCCGAATATGTTACACTCAAGCAGTCGTACTTCCAACCTAAAAAGTACAAAAATACAACAAAGTATTACACAACAGCGCACATAAAGTCATGGTAAAACGCAGGCGCTTTTACGGCCTGATCAACCCGATAAAAGTACAATTATAACACGACATGATCATACACGATAGTATACATTGATAACAATAGGGCGGCGCTTTTATGACCTCGTACAATTACAATGAACGGTATGAATATGTGTATATACGACAACTGTACACAACTGGTTAACAATTCATGTCCCAATCGGTTTGCTGGATCATGTACCTGAAAATACCTACAAGCAACGACATCGATTACAACGGTACATAATCATACGATACGATCCTGATAATATATATATATGCACGTGCCTTTATGGCCACCACAAGTACGACAATAACGATGATAATTATACGCAGTTCAAATATGTATACCACTGATGCCTTTATGGCCAATGGTAATATGGTAAAAATCATGATATCGTCAATATATATATCAAGGCGTGCTTTCGGGGCACTACAATAGATGGATACCAATATCTGTATATACGGTTACGATTCCTTGACAAATATCCATCCCTGAAATAGCAATAACGATACCCATTTTAATCAAAAAACGACGTCGGCGGTGCAGGCCGAAATACCAAAAATGCGAGTCGGTTACATAGCGGGACTCTTCGAGCCTAATTATGCCGTTTACCTATATATAGATATATGGTGCGATTAAATTTGTTCCAATTACGTACGTATTTACCTTGATTTCAGTTCTGTTTCAATTATGTACATGTATACCTGATAATTTTTGATTTGTTGTACTTATGTACTTATATAGCTATAGTGATCTTGCGAGTTGTTTCCAGTACTGGTTCACGTATATACCGTGGTTCAAGGTTTGTGCCAGTTAGGCAATTTATATATGAGGTGACAACGGGGTTTTCATGGTCGATGGGTATACATAGGGGAACTCTATATATAGTTGCTTGCGCCAAGAGGCGATTACTTGGTTTTGCTTACATAGATGTACGTATTGTAAGGTGACGGTGGGTTCCGTACCCGTTCTGGGCTATACCCGTCGGGTGTTCCAGGCTGGGGAGAAACGGGTGACAGACTTCGGAAATGTTGGCCACTATACACGTGGTCGTGATTATTGGGGAACTCGATTAAATGTTGACCATTACACTATTGACAGAATTTTTTGGTACTCGGAAAAATGTTGTCCATTACACTGTGGACGGGATTTTTTGATATTCGGAAAAATGTTCTCCATTATACTGTGGGCAGGATTATTGGTGGTCGAAAAAATGTTGACCATTGCACTGTGGTCAGATTTATTTTTTGTTCGAAAAATGTTGACCATTGGGGTGTGGTCAGAATTATCGTAAATGTTGACCATTATCGTGTGGTCAACATTATGGGTTTTCGCTAAAAGTTTGCCATTAGGCTGTGGTCAGGATTATCCACCTCGTAACGATCCGTAAGGATCTGTTACATATATAACCTTATTACCGATATAATACCTCCACTTAGAAATGTAGGAAATCAAAACGAGTTTTTTCTTTGGAAGACTTAATTTTTGTTAGGCGTCTACGCTACAATGATCAAACGCAATTTTTCAATCTATTTATTTATAATACGCAAAAAGCTAAATTGTTTAGAGCTAGAAACAGTTGATAAATATGTTATTACGGCCACCATATTTGTTGATTTCGTGAAGCTTTTGCTCCAAAATTTATATCAAATTAAAACTGCTTTATACGCGAGTAATGCATCATTTACGAAAAGATGCGTGCTACAGGGCCAAACTATGTCACGCATCCAACTCAACTAGTTCGGGTGAACTATAGCTTAGCTGGAGTACTATGGTACATTTTTATAGCTTAGCTAGTCTTAATATGACAAACAGGGAGCTTAGCTAGGCTCTGTGTGACAAACGGAGCGTCCAGCTGAATTGTCAATTAAGAAATGTTATTGAGTCACGCGCTTAGTGTAACAGTATTTTGTTCTATAGTATTTTCACACTAATTCTAAGTTATATATTTGTTTTAATATATACGATTAACGTTTTAAGCTGTATGCAGCTTTTGGGGCATTATTTTGATATGTATAGTAAAACGTAGTGTTCGCGGACTCTGGCTTAAGTTATGGAACTCAGCTGAACGCCTCGTGACAAAAGTACAGTCCGGCTCGACACTCGATGATAAATGCATAGCCTAGCTATGCTATTCAAAATTTTAATAGTCGAGCTGGACTGTATGCGTGACATAGTAGCTAGCCCATTTCAACGCGTGACATAATTAGGACTATGCGCACGCATCTTATTGTAAATAATGAATAAATTTAAGGAGACCCCATCAATTATCCTATTTTGTAAGTTTGCATAAAAACTGTTACGAAACGCTTTTTGATGAATTGCAATTCGGCGCAAAACTATTCGCTAACACACAGTTCGCAGCTGAAATTTAGTCATTTTGTGTTCGCGAAAATTAAATTAAAATTACCAAATTTTTGAGAACGAAAATTTGTCGAATTTGGATTAAACCGGTTTTAAGTTAAGTTCAGAGTTAAGAGTTGTTAAGCCGGAGTTAAGCCAACCGGTTAACTAACCAGCTTCTTTTTGAGAACGAAAATTTGTCGAATTTGGACTAAACCGGTTTTAAGTTAAGCTAAGAGTTAAGAGCTGTTAATCCGGAGTTAAGCCAACCGATTAACTAACTGGCTTAAGCTATAGGATCGATTTGGTTTGGACGTCGCTTTTGCATTAAATTTGTTCGCGAAAACTGAATAGTCCAAATTTAAATGATTAGGCATTGGGCAACCCAATTTCTACAAATTCAAAACGACAAATTTTGTTCTAACACGTTATAATTCCTGGTATGGGGATGTGATTTTGCCAATTTTCGGCTAGCAAAAAACCGAATGAGATTCTGTTTTTTTGTAACAGGAGTTTGCGATTCCATATCGGTAATTACAAGATAGGATGATTGGTGGAGTCACATTAAGTTTGCTTACGCATTACCAAGAAGCACTTTCATAAGATTGAATGCTGGAGATTTCACATTTTTCTGATTAATCGAACTAACGAAATTAGACTTAGGCTGGCCGACTAACAACACAGCGTACTATTGACCATTCAAATTTCAATCTATCATATGAAACATAAAAATGTTAATTGGTAAAACTCATTAAGGTGCTGCGTTTTGTACTACGAATCGAGAAATTTTGTACACTCTTTGAAGTATTCTTGAGCATCTGTTGGGTCTACTATGTTAATTCAGCTTGGAAACTATCAGACTAAATAATATGAGCTAAACGCAAGAGTTTCCCGGCTACGAGAATAATGTTGAAGCTAAGGTACGACAAAAACATTAGAATCTGACGATTGTGAGAAAACAAATTTATTCAAACTGCAAAGTTCGATCTCATATAATCACATACATGAATCCAATTATGGTGATTTTTTCATTAGATGTATTCAATCCACCGACCGGCAAAAGTGTGTGATCAGGCTATCGCAATTGTTGATGTGTTCCTATTGTTTCAAAGTAGATTTTCGTTCCATAACAATATATATAAAACATTTCGCTATAGCGCCACTGAAAATAATTTTTAGTTTTAAATTAATGTTACATATAACTTTTTTAAAAATAACATATGTCACAAAATATTTTAGTAATTTCTTGTTGAAATAGCATTGGGGAACGGTTATGGGTTGGTTTTGAAGTGAAACATCCGGCCACTCGCCTGCCGGTAAAATTTTGTATCGGCCGACCACCGGCTTTGAAATCAAATGGCCAGTCGACGGCCAATAGCCGGCAGACGGCCAACAGCTGACCGACAGCCAAAGGCCAGCGGATGGCCAACGACCGCCGACGGCTTAACGTGCGCAAACCGCTTCACAACTTAACGGATGATATTTATAATTTCTGCACTATTTCAGAATTCAGTCCAGAATTTGTTGCTACGTCGTTTTATTTAAGCGACAGCTTAACGGATTCTGCTCAATATATTTATCATATAATTCTACCATACTCGTAAGACCACAACAACATAGATAGGGTGAAGAGGGGGAATATCCTGGTAGTGGCTCGCCCCCTTGAGGCGAATCCGATCTCTGCATCTGGAGGTAGCCTGAGCCATCCCTGAGGCTCCGCACCCTCCTCGGCGTACGTTTCCGTATCTCAAAAATTTCGATCGAACATACGCAAACATTACGGCACATAGGCACAAATGGGAGGCAAAAATTAAGGAAAAATTGGCAAAAATTATGGCAAAATTTTTAGTTCCTAATAATTTTGAAAATTGTCGCAAATTTATCGCCTGGTGTCCCCCCTCGGCACAAAATGTAGCAGTATGAGGTATTTCGCACAGCGGAAAATTCTCTAGCACCAGTACTTCGTCCAGTCATATAAAACATTGTGAACTTGTCTAGTTTGTGTTCATTGCTTATTTTGAAGTCTCAACATGAGTTCCTGAGTCCTCTTTCAAGGCGCAAAAAAGCAATAACACATCCACAGCATATGCACATTAACACATAGGTAAACCGACCTATCCAGAATTTTATTCAAAAATTACTTTCTTGCTTTTACTACTTTTCCCAATGTATTCTTAAGATTTGCGAGACGTGTTCTTTAGCCAACCGGTTTGAATGTTTTGAAGATATTGGAAAATTTATTTCTTTTCTTTGTATACTGAAGGCAAAACTAAGCTGTTAAGCTAAGTATCTTCAAATATATAATATATATACTCCTAATTAGACATAGGTAATAATACATTATAGCTGTTTCTTACTTCATTTTACATTAGCAGTTAAAATTTCTTATTAAACACATGTATAATAATATACTAGATGCTTCGCTGGGGCCATGGGTTTCTACTGCTTTCGAAATGTTGTGCCTATTTGTTGGATATTGTATTTCGAGCCAGAGTGGATAAGTTATTTACCCTTTTATAAACACAAAACCGTTTGTATTTGGCCTGTCCCAATTGTAGTATATTGTAACAGGGCCGTTCCGGCTCCGTTACGAGCGTTTTCATGATTCCAGCTCCAGAATCACACAGAACCACGTTGCAAAATAGACTGAGTAATCATGGTTCGTTTTATAAAATATATCATTCATGGTTCCTTTTATAAAAATGTTGTGAATTTTACCGTACATATCATTTATGGTTTCTCTTATAAAAATGTTGTGAATTAAGTCGTATATATCATTTATGGTTTCTGTTATAAAAATGTTGTGAATTATACCGTATATATCATTCATGGTTCCTGATAAAATGTGAATTATGCCGTATATATCATTCACGGTTCCTGTTATCAAAATGTTGTGAATTATGCCGTATATATCATTCATGGTTCCTGTTATAAAAATGTTGTGAATTATGCCGTATATATCATTCATGGTTCCTGTTATAAAATGTTGTGAATTATGCCGTATATATCATTCATGGCTGCTGTTATAAAAATGTTGTGAATTATGCCGTATATATTATTCATGGTTCCTGTTATAAGAATGTTGTGAATTATGCCGTATATATCATTCATAGTTCCTGTTATTAAAATGTTGTGAATTATGCCGTATATATCATTCATGGTTCGTTTTAATACGTTGTGAATTATACCGTATATCAGTCATGGTCCGTCTATAAAAATGTTGTTTTTCATGGTTCGTGGTATAGGGAAAGAAAGAATGGTTTGTTCTATAAAAAATCTGTCGTGATATCTGACGCATTGCCTGTTGTAATTATTATTATCAGTCATGGTCCGTCTATAAAATTGTTGTTATTCATGGTTCTTGGTATAGGGAAAGAAAGAATGGTTTGTTCTATAAAAAATCTGTCGTGATATCTGACACATTGCCTGTTGTAATTATTACTATGCTTGTCGAAATCTTACGGGGACGAGTGTTATGTTTCAAAGGAATTAGGGAGAACTACAACGTTTCGACCGATTGTTAAGCCTAAATCTGGCATCCTGCACCGGCAAAAAAGCACGCAGAACCAACGGGGTCATCATCATGCGTTGTGATTCTGATTCTGACGGTTAGGGCCGTCCGGGAATAGGAGGCCCCTGGCTGCACGTTCAAGTTAACAAATTTATTAAGACAGAACTACAAAATATCAATTTTACTTGGTTTTAGCTGTAAACTAAACAATGGTCACGGGAAATCACAATTCATAACCAACTAACTTTACACGTACGGTAGCTTTTGAGCTTACAAAGAACGACGGATACCGGGTTAATTTGATGGCTCGCACCCGTCTAGGGCAGTATTATCCGGGGAATAACCGGAGCATGTTGGTAGAACATTTTGAGGACTATTGTTGGACACCAAAATCGCCCCGGACAATGCCTGAACCTCGCTCGTAACGTATAAAGACAATCGCTACTTACGCTAAGTTGGATTGTCGAAGTAGAATCAGGACTATTGCTTTCCATATATCTATAACATATATACTGTATATATATGTGTTTGTATGTGCCCCTTAGCCGCTTAATTAGGAGGGCGGCAAGTCGAAACCACAAAGGCGACGTAGCAGATGGGGTCGCCAAACAATTATCCCATATAAACTGACACAGTAAACCGTATATTATTTTTGCCGCGATGTAGATACTAGTGCTACAATTGCACTAGAAATATAGACTGCGACCACGGAATTTCCCATGCATTTATTGTAATTTGTCACTGAGCTTCAGCTGATTGCTGGTCGTTGCGTGGGACGACGAGTTGGCGGCCCGAACAATGGAAAACGAGCAAATAAATTCAAAATCTTTGGAGATCGAGTGTCCCGGAAGTCGACGATGTTGACCCAACCAATCTGGGACAGGAAATCGAGTAAATAAGATTCGAATTTCGACGAGCTTCCGGCACTAATTGCTGGAAGTTGATGCTTAAAAGCTCAAGTTTCATGAGAAAATCGGGGTAAAAGTCGCAGATGGTTGACTTCCGAGTACTCGAAGGGTTCAAACTTGATGTCGGCAAATCTAATTGAAGCCGACCCTCTCTAAGCACATCGACGGCTTACGGTAGCCGTCAAAATTTGAATTTCCGGAAGTGTCCCAATTGGACACTGAACGAAAACCCGAAAAAGTGGGCGTCAAGAAATCGCCAACGATTGGACAGCGACAAAGCCGCCATCCTAACATATAGGCAGAAATTTTGAGGCGACGACCAACGCGTCGACTCTTGGAATTAGTTGGACTTCGACAGTGCGGAGTTCGGTCGACTTTACTGACCGACTCCGACGTCTCATTTTTGTGTGCAAGGTTTTCATGTAGCTCTGGCTTTTCGCTTTTCGTTTTACTTCGGATCGTCTCGATGGACGAAAGATTTCCGCGTAGGTGTATACCTCGCGAAGGGGGTTCAGCTGGTGCTGCCCCAAGGATCAACGTTCGTAAGTATGAGGACAGTCTAGCGATAACAGGGGTTTATTTTCCCCGTTAATTGTAGAGTAACAGGCCGTTCGTTTAGGTACCTTATGAATGTAGCGCGCCCCTCGCCCGTAGGGAGAAACATTCTCGTTCGGGTTCTAACCCACCCAGTCCCCACCGAAATGCTACACACCACCTTATCTGGAATCAATCACTAATATTGAGTTCCGACGTGGGAGACGTTAGGCGATTTAGGGTGTACACGTACAGAGCGCTGTGAGGACTGATCAACCATTTCGAAGTCTTTCTGATTCCCCGTGGTCTTAGGTAGAGCACAACCAAATGGACGCTTCTCGTCCAGGTTTTACATGACTTGCTACTTTTGAGTTAGGATTGTCGAATTTTCCTGAGCCGACGACGGTAAAATTTATTGAACGCGCACGCCACAAAATAGGGACTTGTTCAATGATTTGTTTTGATGGTTTTCCAAATTTGTAGCGTAGTGGATTGTTCAATGCTCATGCCGTGTTTGGGCTTGAACAGAAACGCAGACTAGGAACGGAGGACTAGCCTCCGTCGGGCTTTAGGAAGCCCTAAAAATTTCTTTTATTCTACTGAGTTAAGAAAATTTGGGTTCACAAATGACGAAACAAATTCTAAGTACGCCAGCTTGAGCTTAATGTGTTTGCTGTCTACACGGAATGCTGTTTAGGAGTCGTCTCGATTTGATTATTCGACCTTGGTTTTAGAGCGCTTAGATGAATCTGGTATGCATTTTATTCGAACCCAAACCTTACCAGGGCGACTGACCGGAGAAAATACTAGGCGACTATCCTGACCCCGTATGATCGAAAAAGGAGCTAGGGGAATAAGGCCCCAGGCCGTTCAAAATGTCGCCGACTCCGATCGGTGACGATAGCGCTTCGTTCTGTGGTAATACACCAGTTTCAAGCCCCAAAAAACTACTTTAATAAAACAATCAAGTTTACCGGTGTTCACCATTGCACAATGACATGGTCTTCTCTCCAGACCAATGCCCAAAATAAACCTTGTTGAACAAACTGATAGCAGGCCCTCGGGCCTTAACTAGTTAGCTCTCTTGCGGGAGACACCCCTTGTGTTCCCGCCGCCAAAATAGAAAATATTTATCCCTTCCCCCAATAAAGAAGACTAGCGGACTCGCTCTGGCCATTTAGGCCCCAAACCGAGCGACTGTAAAACCCCGATTTTTCTTTCGAGCGAGCTGATCGCTGAGTTTAGTTTTTCTTTCGTTTTATCTCGGTTTGTCCGTTAGGCTATGTACCATATATGCCCAGATTCAATTTTTCCACAGTCCAGTGCTTGCCATTTTTATTTTTCCATCATGTACTGATCCTGCACGGGGAAATTAAGCCCGCTGCAGACTCTTTAGTTCTAACCAGTCAGCCATAGGAACACAACAACATCGACTATTATGTCGATGATAACTCAACTGCACTACAGTGCAGTTGAGGCACTGCAACGTTGCGGTGTATAGGAAAAGAACGCAAATAGAGAGAGGCAACGCGAAAACGCAACGAGACAAGAAAAGACGCAGATGCGTCCGGGGCCGACCGCCCCATGCCCGCCCGCTCAGAACGATCCACAGGCTAGGAGATAGGGCCGGATAGCCGTCCGGTAGGGTGTATGCGGCCTGTAAAACGTGCCCCCACTGGGCCCCTAGTGAGATTACAGCGGAGGAACTATATTTAAGATAGGCAACTGGGCTCGCCCCTTGGGGCGGCCCCGAGAATTGTCTAGGAGGGCGTATCGTGCCGTTTAGAACCACGACCGCTTTCCCCCTTCCCGAATCAGATGAATTGTTCTACCCCCTCCTCTCCTTTGCTTCTCCTTTCGGTCAGTCGTACTGTTAGGTAGGTAAGGTCGTCAAATACGATAGAATGAACCCAAGTACAGGCAGTACTGCGAGTGTATCTCTAGGGTAAACTGTTGGACGCCCCGCATAATACTTTACCGTCGGCATTGCCCTGAGCAGCAAGCCCGCTATGTTGAAGAGCTTGAATAGTCAGACTCGGACACAGCTTTTCCGTCACTGCGTGCGAACACTCGTCACTTGAGGTGGCATACGTTTAGGAGCAACTTCCGACGCACTCTAGGGCCCCTGCTTATTGCGCCGCACAGCTGATTAGTTCGCTAACGTTGAGCTGAAGCAGGGATAACCGCCCCTAGTCCGCGCACGCGCGGGTATCAGCACATTCCGCTTCTACTTGCCTCTCTAGCGCCCTGCGCCCCGACTTAACAAACCAAAGCACTAGTCGCGAGTTCTCCCAAGTTTCTCGAACTTAATAAGGAACACTCGTCCGGATGGTAAACTATTGATCGTTGTAATAAACTTTGTTTCACAAACTCGGAGTTCCGCTTACTTGATTCTGAGACGATAGGAAACTGCTGATTTGTCCGCACGGACGAGCAGGCTCTGCCCGTCACGGCGTGGGGGCGAGAATGTCACAAGCCCTGGCGTGCATGGCCTTCTAGCATCTCTATTTCGTTTTATTACTGGAACCAAGGAATAAAATAATAGGAGCACTCCAGCAAAATTTAACTCGTTCACGGCGATAACTCGAAAAGTTCACCAGGAATTTACTCTATTTACATCGATATAGAATTTATTGAAGGGAGTAGGCCACGCCATTGATCATCCGACATTAAACTTCCAGGGCCTGTCGGAACCCTGTGGGGGCCACATAGGCTACAATGCTCTAGCACGGAGCACATCAAGATCTTAATTAGGCAAATCAGCTTGAGCTTCATATTTCTAAGGACATTTTCATTTTTATTTCAACATTTAACACAACTAATTAGGTCCAAAGAACTTCCGATGAGTCTAAGATAGGGAATAACGGCTAAGCTCCATGGCCTGTGAGCTGGTGTCGGTGCTAGCGTCCCTGGGGGACCTCAGGAATCATACCAGAGACTAGACACGCGCGCAACCAATCGGTCGGGGTCCGAACACACCCCGTAAAGCGCTCCTGCGGCCTGCTAAGCTCCGTAGCTTCTTGTGTCTGACCAAGAATAGGGTCAAGAATTTTAGCATTCACGGTCCGTCCTTGAGGTTACGATAGCCGGGGTCGTATGGGCATGGTGTTAGGAAGTTGCGCCATGCAGCTGCGTCACCGTTATTACATATAGTTGGTGTCCGGTGTTTGTTGGTACCCCCTGTACAAAAGTTTTTACGGTGAAATGTTACCTGCTTTACGGATTTGTGCCGATAAAACTGATTTTCGATAATTATTAAATTTAGAATCTCCTGTTCACGCGGGTGATAGTTTTGCCGATTGGTCGTATTATTCGTTGGGTCGCCGGTAAAACTAATTGCCATTAAACCGGCCGGCCGGAAAAAAGAAGGCCGCTTTTCCGGCTTGCCCTGCTTCTCCGGAACTGTCCAAAAATTTCAGTAAAAATGTCCAAGGTTTACCAAATTTCTTTGTGATCTTTTCTTCAAAATCTGAATTTTTCGGTGCTGATTATGTATAAACATTTTTATTGTTCATTTTAGTCACAGTTACAGGTAAATCCGCAATGCTCTTTACGGTATAGTTTCTGCAACAGTGTGAAACAAATAATCTATCCCAAACAGTTTCAAAACAGAATGTATTTTAGAACGACGTCTAGGTATAGCGACCATAGTTACCTAGCAACCTCTAATGTTTATGGTATAAACACAAATAAAATGTTGTTGTACGCTAAAGTGTTTGCAATTTTTGTTGATTATAAAATGTGGAAAACGAATCCGAGGCCTTTTCAGTTGATAGGGAACTCCAGCAGTATTTCGATATACCCGCAGTGGGACAGTGCAACTCTGGTTTTAGTGCTTAGTACATATTTCCGTAGGCACGAATCGAATATTGGTTGATTATAGTAAAAAAATTTAAATTGTACTGCATTGAGAACGTTTCACCATGGTAAATTTTAAATAATGTGTATACTTTATTTATATAGCACATGACAAAATAAACTTTACGCAATAAGACCGTCACATCGCAACCCGATATCCTGTTCAGTGCACCGACAGGATAGAAAACCGGAACCTACCCGGACAGCTGGAATACCCTCATCTGGCCAGCCGTAATACCGGCCTAGCCGGCCGACCGATAGCCGGCGGACGCTGTGAATATGGGCCGGTCGGTCGCAGGCCGGCGGCTTTTCTGGTTGGTGCCCAACTTCTCTATGTATCCGCCTGTAGAAATTGAGCCTCCCTTAGACCGGCCGGTTTGACGACTGGTCGACGTGTCAACGGTTTTGGTCTTATGTGTCAACGTTGTCAACGGTCAAATCTGGCTTTTACAATTATAAATGTTTTAGAAACATATAAAACGGCCTTGACGGTAGGAATGTGGTCATACTTGGGCGCTTGTATTTGAAGGAATTGTATATGCCATAAATAAATATCGCATACAGTATATATAAACCGTGGAGTATATCGGGATACTTTTGAACGCGACCGCTACAGGCCGCCACGTAGCAATGGTCGCTATAGGCTTTGTTCTAAAATGTAAGGTGTTTTTCGAGGCTGCTTAGGATAGAAGAAGTATTTGTTATTACTTTGTAATAAGAAATACAGCGAAAGAGCAATGCGGTATCGCACGTAACTGTGATATGGATGAATGCTATTTCGTGCACATTCAGCAGGGAAAAATTTAGATTTTTCAAAACATGTCACATAAAAATTTTTAAAATTAATCTTGGAAAGGTCCGCCTGCCGTATTGTTGGATATCTGCCGCAAACGTCGCTGTCCCGTCGTTTTTCCGGTCGGCCGTTTTTCCGGCCGGCCGTTTCTCTGGCCGTCCGGTTACTGGCCGGCCGGTTTAGTGGCCGTCGGTTTTTTTCAACCCGGTCATTTTTCGGGCCGGCCATTTTACCAGCTTGGCCCGGCTGTGTGCTGGCCGCAAAATTTCATTGAAATATGGTCAGAGCCCAACACTACTCACAGTGGGAACGGGGGATTAGCGCGCCAACCCCTCTCTTAGAGCGTCGCAATCTCCGCTAGAAGTTTGGCTGATACCCTGAGGCTTTTTGCCGCCGTACAGAGCCACTATTTTGAAAAATTTTGACAAAAATCGGGCAAAATTGATCAACAATTGGGAAAAATTCGAAAAGGTAAGGGAAAATTGGTAACAGGAATTCCGAAAAATTTCAAATTTTATCCGCACCTGACGATCTCCCGCCGCTCCTGCCGATATTCTGGTTCCACCTGGCGACAACCTCCCCCCTCCCGTCCCCGTCGCATCCGCTGGTGTCTATGGGACTTCGGATTTAGCCCATGTATGGTGATTAACACAAATTAGTTTAATAATGAATCTTAATATTATATACTTAAATATGACAAGATGGTGCAAGGCGATACTAAATCCTTGCACGTTGGTTTTTACGAATATATTCAATAAGTTAACCGATCGTCTTGATCAGTTCACTTGCAAACAGACCACGACAGCACACCGACGGCCCATAACTGCTGACCAATCGCTTTTGCATCCATTAAATGTGGAAAATTGTCAATGGCCGGCTGTTGTCCGCCGCCTTTACGTATAATATATACAATTCCAAGTAAATTAAGCCGCAATAAGTTAACCCAGATCACATATCTATATAACTGTATATAACTGTATATAACTGTTCCTAAGGTATTGGGAATTGTATATATTATACGGTCATTCATTCCGTCAATACCCGCTGTGACTTTTCGCTTAATTATATATCTCCATTTTCCATTTGATGACACGACTACAGAAGACATCATTGCATGCTTGGTAGACAGAGTGTTTAAAGAAGCTACCTAATTACAATAATAAACGCATATATGCTCAAGGTCCGAAGTCCAACGGTGGGTAGGGGCGGTAGCCAGGTCCCGGGCGTAACTCGGTCGGCGGGTGGGGGTGCAGGTTGTCGGGGAGAGTTGCGGCGCATTCGGCGCTGCCCGCGTGTTGAGCGCATGCGGAGGGGTCAGGAGTGTTGGGCCATATGTCGGGCGGGGGGAGGGGGATCGGAACCTCTGAGAGTAACACTACTAGCCCTCTGAGCATGTATCAATAAACGTATTAATTTTGTGTTTCTTAAATGATTTTTTTGGCCTTTCGTGTTACCGCTCCAGCAACCGTTTTGTTATTTTAAAAGATCCCGGGTTGCTTTCTTGTTCTATTTTCTAAATCACACTTTCAACAAATATATATAACATTACACTGGACATCGAACTTTATGGTGGTTAACTATGCTTTCGAGTTTTAAATTAGCGTAACCATTTCAAGCTCTCAAGTTCCGACGCATACACCAAGTCTAATTAGTGCTACCTTCAACATATTGTGCAGAATTAAAAATATTGAAAAAAAAACTTGGAATTATTACTTACTCAGGGATAAAACAAGATATATATCTAATATTTTATTTTCAAGTTTATATGTTAGGTTTCTTTCCTTAAACCCTACAACCATAGTTAACATAGTAACAGACCTAAGTAAGAAGCACTGTACCTCTAGTACGTACAGAACTAATCAAAATTCCACTTATATGGCACATAATACATGGTCATAGGGGGTAGAGGGGTTATTTCCTGAAGCGTTGGACCCGTACCGGCGTGAAGCGTTGGACCCGTACCGGCGTGAAGCGTTGGACCCGTACCGGTGTGAAGCGTCGATCTACCATGACAGGTTGCCCGATTCCCCTGACAGTCGCCAGACCACCTCAGGCGACAGCCGCGAAAGCGCCGCTTACCCAGGCCCCGCTACCCACTTACCGCATGCCCTGGGTAGGGCGAAGGCTGTCTCTTTCCCCGAGGCCCCGCTAACCTCACGGACTTCGGACTTTGAACATATCTGGCCTACATGTTTGACACAGTCTGTTTCGTTGTCAAAATGCATATTTGCTTTCACGATTTCCATGACCTATGTGGTTTCCATGTTGACACAGTCTCCTCTCCCAGTAAAAATTCACATTTGCTTCATTTCATAATATGTAGCATAGTAAATAAATGGATCGATGTAGGTT
This sequence comes from Trileptium ribeirensis, assembly GCA_030248225.1. NCBI lineage: Eukaryota > Metazoa > Nematoda > Enoplea > Enoplida > Thoracostomopsidae > Trileptium > Trileptium ribeirensis. Next base: position 23,142 of record JASANE010000994.1, read on the forward strand.
AAAAGTTTGACAGTGTAATTTTTGACTCTGCCTGAAATACGTATAATAGATAACGGTCTGTCAGGATTTTTGGATACGGAGCAAATCAGATAAATTTTGCCCACATCTAATTTCTATAACATAGTAAATTTGGCTAAGAATTGTTTACTACAACGATATTTCATAGCCATCTGGACTGTTCAGAAGAAACCAGATGAAAAATATTTGCTCAGAAATTTAAGAAGTCTATTATTGGCATGAGCAAATTTGTCGTTTCACCTCAACAATTCACTTTTTATCCTAGACAAATACCCCTAACCATATAAAACTAAAGGCATACTGACAAATGCCTTGGTTTCAGTGGATTAAAATATTATCCCTATGTTATTAATTTTACCCGTTTTGCAAAAATACTGGAGGTCCTGAAAAATTTACCCCAATCTCCGAAAAACGTGTAGAAATATTTTCAAAATTCGAACTTTTGTCAGCATATCTAACAAAACATATTGCTGTTTGAAACGGACATTTCTGTATACCGAATTGAATCCGGTTTAGCTTTTAGTGTCACCACACAAAAACCTGAATATATCCAAAATCAAAGGTCTTTCTGTTGTTGCATATCAGTTCAAGTTGTTAAATTTTCTGATTGATGGGACCCTTCAGTTTTTCTGGCTGAAGCCAAGTTAGGTCGCTTTTAACGGTTTGGAATAACTCTAGCGGGTAAAAATATTTTGTAATATAAATTATTTTTGCCCTCTTGAATCTTTTATAAAATGATGTACATACATTGTTTTATTTGGCCCTATCGAGTATACCTTGTTTCTTGATGTTACAACCAAATTTGTAAGCCCATTTAAACTCAAGCACCATTTTTTCTTCGCATGCTTGCATTAGAAACTCTAATATAATTATTTTTGATTTCAGCGGCAGTTAGGATACGAAGCTCGATACGGTTTGTATAGGATATCGATAACTCGATATATTTATTAATTTAGTTATTAATATTCACGCTCACCAATTAATATAATGCTTATTTAAAATTAACCTACTACAGCTTAGTTGACCTACTTCAAATGCTCAGTGTAATTTTATGGAAAAAAATCACAATATGACTTCGCGCTTTCTCACAAAAGCATTTGGTTTAATATTTTTGCATCTAACAATCACTAATAATCGATTCTGCGGCGGATATAAGCAAAAACTGCAAAATTATCTCTATGGCAGCAACAGCGTTGGAAATGTCAGTCCTTATCAGCCGTTATATGGATCAAAGTCTGTGTATCGTTATCCGTACTGCCCGCATTGCTATCGACCAACGATCAATGTGGATGGTAGTAAAGATATCATAACAAACAAAGTAAGCAATGCCAAACAAGAATCTGGCAACCGCCAGATTTGTAGTCTTATGAAAACAGTTTTAACCGAATTTCTGCCAAAAAATGCACAAAAAATATTTGATCATGAGCCATATCTGATCCTAGGTGTTAGGTGTTAGTTTTAACATTATTCATAGCTTGAACCTTTTAAAACTTTTGCCGCATAAATTACTCTGTATATCGTGCAATGCTGAATGGACTTATGTCGCAGCGGCGGATTGAACCTGAATCGTTTAGTTGTAAACCTCGTATTCTCTGAGATGTTGCGCGGTTTTTAAGGAACTTCGCAAAGCGAACGAATAACAACACACATTCAAACACACGTAACTGTATTGCTTCACTAAGTATGCTGTCTACGGGAGATACTATTTGGGAAAGGGTTAATCGAGCGATATCCATATTTTTGTTTAAGTCTTAGGCTTAAATTTAAAGCCAGACTTAAAGTCTATTCAATTGTGCGCCGAGTTATATTATACCATCATTCCTCGAGAAGAAAAAAACTTGACATGGCTTGATACACTAAGAGCTAGAAAAGATGGACATGATCCTTAGTGCTTGCAGAATGCTACTTTCGCAGATATCCAACGTCCCCTGTATGAATATTAGGTATTGCCAATCATAATATATATGGCTGTTTGTTAACGTAAGTGTAACAGGCCTGTCCCGGCCCGTTACGTTTATTTTAGAGGACTTCGGTGTCAAAATGGCCTGAACACGTCTCAAATCGAACCCGACCGAGGTTACGGGAATAAAGTTTTTACATGTTGCAGGGTGTCATGGTTACCTCTAATTGTTTTGCTTGCTTGCTCTATTTGCTTTGCTTGCTATTGACATGTTTTGCCGTTGATATGATTTTTGCCATTGCATGTTTATATTTTATCATCGCGTATCATGTTGGACGAGTTCAACCAGACAAGTAGGACGTTTGAGTAGGGTGAAGGCACAAATCTAGAAAGAATAGGAAAGAGCCTTTAACTGGCGCTAAGATAGGGGATTTGTACGGAACTTGACTACTTCTCCCTATTTCCCCATTGAAATTTCAGAATTTAGACCGTTCGACGTTCGGAATGTAGGAGGCTTCTGACGATTTAAGGGGTCGGGAAGTAACCAAATACAAGACTATCAATTTTACCTGGTTCAAGCGAACTATAGCTTAATGGTCGCGAAAGTAAGCTGAAATCAATGGGTTACGGTAGTTTCCGATTATTCGGAAATAACGGATCTCGGGCATGTTTATCGGCCCGTAGCCGCCCAACGGTTGATATTTCTCGAAAATGCCCCGAGTACTCTTCGGTAGAGAATTTTCAGGGCTCTCGAACGAGCTCGGAACATCGCAAATCGCTGGAGGATTTCCTGAGATATTCGATGGACAAACAGGTGAATATTCAATTAACAGCCAATACTTACGCTAGGTTTGGCTGGTGACTATGGTCCCGCGAAAATATGACCTAAATATATATATATGTAGGGACATATAGCGATATATATATGTGTGTATGTGTACATGTGTCCTACTTGATTTTCCCGTCCCGATACTGCTATCTCACCCTCCCACCGGACAAATTCCCCCTTGTTATAGCATCTTGAACGCCCCAAAACGGCTTGACCAGCGCCCTGGCAACTGGTTTTTCTTGTAACCTTCGGATAATTGATTGAAAGTATGCATGTTTCTAAGTAGTCTACCCATTTGGGCATCTGACGAGGCCAGGCGGGTCTCGACCTGACCAGTCATCCCGCTGCTATATAACTTATTTCCCTGTTTTATAATGTACTACGAAAATTCAACATAAAACGCCGTCTGTTTGTACCAACTCCGCGTTTGACCCTTGATCCTAAGTGGACGCATGCGACCCTAATTCTACTCGCCTGCCTTTGGCAAACACAACGATATCCGGCGGGACTCCGCCCGACTCTTCGTTAGCTCGACATAACCTGTTAAAGTGCTCCTAGTTTGACATACCGACTGAAAGTAGGTACGAACCAACCGAAAATTTATTCCTAACTCGAAAGTAGGCAAATCGCCCCTCATTGCATTCACCACGTCGAGACATCTGTAATGATGCCCGGCGGGCCTCCGTCCGTTGCCTCGTTAACGCTGGGTAGCCGACGAAAGCGCCCCACCACTATCGACACTCTCTCTATCCGTACCGATTTTAGTGAAGACAGGAAAATCACCCCTCGTTTGAATCGCCTTTCCGAGGCGAGTTCAACGATGCACGGCGGGCGTCGCTCCGCCCAACCGTTAGCGCGGGAAAGCCCGCTGAAACCCTGTATGCTACTACATGTCGGAACCCAAAATTGGGTCCCGACCCGCCACTGCGTCTACCCCCTCGTGTTTGGTATCGTTCGGCCCCATTCTTCGTCCTGGGACCGAATTTCGCCCCGGCCCTTCGGAAATCCCTCAGTAAACCCCTGTCCCGCCTCCCTTCCTGTGCCCCTTCTTTACCGCTTTTTCTTTTCCTTTTTCTCTCTCTCTAACCGACTTCTTTGGTCGGTTGTCGCCGTTGTTGTCGTCGTGGTTGTGTTGTGTTTGTCGTTGTTGTTGTGGTTGCTGCGTGGTTGTGTAGTTGTTGTTGTTGCTGTTGTTGTTCTGCGTGTTTCTGGTATGAACTTGAGCGACCTTTCTGTCGCTCAGGTCGCCTGTGTGTCTCATGTGTAGTGTGTGTATGTGCTCATGAGTATTGCATGTATATGTGTATGTATATATGGGTATAGAGATATATATATATATAGTATGTAAGAACATGACAAAAACAGGACGGTCGAGGACAAGACGTACAAAATTCCACTAAATTTATAAGTTTTACGGACGGACTGGACACATATGACTAGGAAGGACGGGGGGTAAGTTTAGGGCCCTGCCATGGGCTCCGGGAGTTCCTGAATAGGAACCCCGATAGCTCAGAGGATACATAGGAGTGTACTGCGCCCCAGACTGCGAAATAAGCTCATTCCCACCTTCGGTTCCCCCCTTCGGGACGTCTAAAGACGCCCTGTCGGGATATTTGGAAAGCCGTCAGCTAGGAATGTTAGGAATGTTTGGCTTTATCTTATAAGCCAAGATGTAAACGTGCAATGGTTGCACGCTTACCCATGGATGTGGCAGTAAAATTTGGCCCCAGATGGACTATTAATAAGCTTAATTAGGTGATTGATGAGGCAGCTAACTCGCTAAATAGCTGGAATTTGACCTCAAATCGACGAGTTAGCTGGTGGGAATTTGATGGATGAGGACCAGAAGACAAATCTGTCCTGAAATGAGGACAGATTTCCAGCTTAATCCGAGTATTTTATATAGAGAAGAAGATTCAAAATTTTAAATTTGACGGGTGACCCAACCATTTGGTAGAACAGATAACAGGCGTTTTAGGATTAGGTAAGAGATTTAAGAGATCTGAGTAATGATCTTCAGATCTATTTTTGACATAAATTTAAAAGTTACGATGGATGAGGTTCAAGATCTCGCTAGAAATTGGGCTAAAAGTCACAGATGGTTGACCTCCGAGTATTCGGAGGGTTCAAATTTGATGTCGGTGATTTCGATTGAAGCCGACTCTCTCTAAAGGGGACCCAGGGTTTACGATAGCTGTCAAAGATGAAATCTTGGTAATTTTTCGATTGGGCGCCCGGGTTTGAACTCGAAAAAGTGGGCGTTAAAAGATCATCACCGACAAAATCGCTATCCTCCAATATAGCCGAAAATTTTGAGGCGACGACTATTGCGTCGTCTCTTGGAATCAGTTCGACTTCGGCAGCGCGGAGTTCGATCGACTTTACTGACCGGCTCCGACGCTAGAGATTTACTACATCGGTTTCGCAATTTGTTTTACTTTTCCGTGCTTTTCCTTTGATTTGCGTTTGGAATGGAATTCGGCCGATGGAGGACCCGCGTAGACGTCTTCCGTCTCACGGAAGGGGACTAGCAGTCGTTGTCCTGGACCGAATATTGTAAGTCAGGAAGTGAACCAGACATATGGGGGTTTATTTTCCCCAGATCAAGATGTAACAGATCATCAAATTTTACTTGGTTATAGTGCGATTTTAGCTTCGGTAGTTCGACTGGACGCCCGTCGTATGACGTCTGGTTTACCCATGATAGTCAGTCACACTTTCACATGGCCTTTAACAAACCTCCTCTGTCGAGTTCCGTTTTGGGGACCTGTTGAGTGATTTCACGGGGGGTATTAGATTGTGAACACAACAGTCGAAGTAGTTCTGATTCCCCCTGGTCATGGGTAAGGCAAATTAAAATGGGCGCCTCTCGTCCATGGTTTTACATGACTTGTCATTCTTGAGTTAGGATTAGCGAATTTTCCTGAGTCGACCACGGTAAAATTTCCCGACTAACGCTAAGGGCTTGTCTCTCTACTTGCGTTCACAGTTCACAAACTTATAGCTTAGTTGACCGTCCGATGCTCATGCCGCTGCTTGAGCTCGGACTGATTTCGTAGTTAGGAGCAGAGGATTAGCCTCTGTCGGGCTTTAGCAAGCCCCTAAATTTCGTTTATCAGCTTGAGCTAAGAAAATTTGGGCGACCGAAAAGATTAAACAAATTCTAACTGTCTTAGATCGAGCGTAAGGTGTTTACTCTCCGCAAGGAGCAATTTTCACGTACAACTTTAGCTTAAGGGCTTTGTTCTCGTTTCGTGAAGGTATTGTGTTCAAGTACTGGTAGAAGCCGGAAGCGCACTGTATAGAGACCCGGCCCGACCGCCCGAGAACCATATAGCCCTTCTGGCACCGCTCGCTGATGACTTGGTCGGTCCGCGGTATTAAATTGCGCTGCGCTGAAGATACTCCAATCATATTCTCCATACCACCAAGGTTCACCATACGACACGTACGTGGTTAAGCTTAGTAGTAATATCGAGGAAAATCACTTTCCACTAAAATGAGCTGACAACTTAGTCGGTCACCGCCCCCAGTTGCAGGTAACTCCTTGGAGGTACAGTCGCTGCAGATCTTTCAGTTCTAACCACTCGATCATCGAGTTCTAACAAAATTTGTTAAAATTTCAGTAATAACTCAACTGTACATTTTCGATAGTGCAGTTGAGACACTGTACAATTTCGGCGCGTACAGTGTAATAAGGCAATAGGATAAGCGATAGAGAGAGGACGGCAAAGAAAACAGCGACAAAGGAAACCAAAGAAACAAAGCAAGAAAAGGGGAAGGAAAGGAACCAACCAAAACAACCCCAAAAGAGAATACCCAACCCCGTAGGGCGCAAACTAGTCCCAGTTGTGGGACGGGCACGACAATCCGTTGGAACCGTTAAAAGTGCGGCCTCGGTCGCCTAGGAAGCCGCCAAAGGCAGCAACCGCCCGTGCCCCAACTATTTAGGCTGTCGAAATAGTAACCAGGGGCGACCTTTCAAAATCAGTAAAACTCCGTCCTTTGCCGACTTAACGGAGTTCAATTGATACTCCGCCACCAAAATCAACCGCGTTGTCACCGGTCTACCGGTTAAGCGTTTTTAGGACTCGAGATAGTCAAACTCGCTGCTGGACTACTAGAAATGCTGAGACAACGGCTATTGGAGGGTTAGAGAAGAATCTGGCCTCGGGACGGAATGGCATAAGTGACTTGCTAGGGACGCTAGGCAGCATTTGCAGGATAGGGAATGCACACGAACAGCGTTTTATCTTCTGACCGCGATGTAAGCGACTCGTTGATTGGACCAAGATCGGTAGCCTGCACTGTTGACGATTGTATGCAATCGATTGCTCTGACAATGTAATGATGTGTACCATATTTTATTTTTCTTATTCTGCGATTGAGTTTTATCTTGTACGGTAGGCCTATGCTTTCGCCGTACCCGGATTCATGCCCTGTCAATGCTGTAACGGATCCGCTCCCTTCCCCGCATAGCTCTCGAAGGGTATGCACTGCCGCGCTATTAAGAGCGAACTTCGAAGCACGCCGAACACATAACCCGAGCTATAGCGAATCTAGTTGAACGCCTCGGGTACAGATTTTGGTCCGGTACTACCGCGAACGACTTCGCTCGCGCCACCCCTTTTTTCTTTCTGCATTAGACAAGGGAACGAATGCTCGGATTGGTAGATTATTACTGTTTTTAGCTGGTATTTATTCATGTACCTTGCCGAATGCCCGTTATTAACTGACGCTGTACATAACTTTGAATAAACTCTTGAAAATTACTTGACGCGTCCCGTATTGTTGAACTTTTAGCGTGATAAGGACGTCCAAGTGGACGGGCCGACCCTTCGTGTCACGGCTTGCGGACGCAAATACCTCAAGCCCTGACACGAGTGGTCCGCCGCCAGTACTAACCTGTCTGTGTAATGATATTGCGACGAGAGTGGTCCACCAAATTACTTATCAAATTCGCTGGCTTAATAGTCACACTCACACGAAAGATAAAATTTACTAGGAAAACTTTATCACTCGATACTAACACAGTCAAAATTATCACGCTACAAAATAGGTAGTCCGACGTTAAACATCTAAGGGCTTGTCGGAACCCTGTGGGGGCCACTTGGCTACAACGGATAAAGTGTTCAGCTAAGGATAAACTCAGTGGAACTCAAAATTTACATAGCAAACCTAAACTTTCACACGTTTTATTTTAAATCAAGTCAGACAAAACAACTTCCATCATGTTAGCATAGGGAATAGCGGTTTGACATTATGACCTGTGAGCATGTTTCGGTGTCAACCTCCCTGGGGGACCTCAACAATCATGCCAAGATGCTAGACACGTGCGCAACCAATCGGGCGGGGTCCGAACACATCCCGTGAAGCGCGCCTGCGGCCTGCTAAGCTCCGTAGCTTCTTGGGTCTGACCAAGAGAAGTGGCTAAACCGTAAAACTTATGGTCCACCCTTGAGGTTATGATAGCCGGGGTCGTAAGGGCATGGTGTTGGGAAGTTGCGCCATGCAGCTGCGTCACCGTTATTACATAAGCTCAAAGTGAAACAAAAATATTTCTATTCTACATGGGATTAATTTTATGAAAACCTACATTTCATTATTTCTTGCTGTCAAATATTCACTGTGGATTAGTGTTAGGCAATTGACGGCTTTGAAGTCAAACGGAATATTAGTAAAAGCTTGGACAGGCCGACATGCCAACGTCGGGCCGAAGGATAAACAGCCGTTGACGGCTCAACGGTTTTGTGATAGCCAATGACGGGTGACTGCCAAGAAGCTTTTGTTATTTACGAAACGGAATAGTATTCGCAATTCTTGTTCAGCATTTGTTCAAAAAATTTGCTTGATTTTCACATGAAGGTTTTGCACGTCGAACCATGCAATGCTAAAATGTGCTGAATCGTGCGCCTACGCGGAATAATGCAAGATTCTACTATAGTTAGTGCTGGGTAACGTCCGCTTTGAGGTGTATCACTAAATATTGCCGCTTTAGTTTAATAATATACATATATACTTAAATCAAAAATTTGCTCGATTTCCACATGGTTTTGCATGCCGTGCAATGCAACGATGAATGTGCTTAATCCTGCACCTACGCAAACCATAGCAAGACCTACTATATATAGTAATAGGTAACGGCCGCTTTGAGCCATATCAGTAAACATTGCCGTTATTAGCTTAATAATAAACATATATATTATATATAATTTAATATATAACAAGTTGATAATGGACGTCGGACAGTGCAAAATGATGGCATGTTCGGTATTGGCGATTATATATCAAAACGTTTCGGTAGTCTGGTTTAATTTACTTGCTATACAACAGTAAATGTATAGCTCGTCGCTCAGCCTATCGAGCGACGGCGCGTAAATGCTGACCAAGGACTTTGGAAATCATTAATGGCGGAACGTTGTTAACGGTGGCCGACTGCCGTCATCTGACTGTCCTTAGCCGTTGGCCGCGTCAATCTACGACCGGCCAATCGACGGCTTTTACGGCCGTTGCTAAAAATTACCGTCGATTACTTTACAGCGATATTTCGTGATGTAATTATAAGCTATTTTTTCAATTTTAGGCTTCACAGCAACTTACGTCATCGCCATGGTTAAATGCATTGCTGTCATCTGCGGCGGTAAATTTTCCCACCAGTGCATCTCAAATCCAATCTATAATGTCAAATCAAACGCAACCTGACCCGTACTACGTAAGCCAAAGTTGGCCACTGCTTATCAACCCGAAGCCATTTGGCGGGTCCAGATCAAGTGGATTAGGTTCGTTAACGGGCGATCAACTTATCTCACTTTTGCGTCAAATCATCGAAGAAAAACGATTCGCCCTTACAGCACAACATGAAATACCGGTTGTAAAAACAGCTGAAGGTTACGTTGCATCAGACCGTCACGTTGTGGTACAGCCCCAGTCGCAAGTATTGTATCACGGCGCAGATATACTGCGCAATTCAAGCTCCAAACTCAGGTTTCTTGAAGAAAATGCACTGCCGTCATTTTGGCCTCCACCTTCACCCAAACCGATGTCACTGGACCAATTTTTACCATCTAAAAAAGATAACACACCAACTGTAAGTCCCTTATATGCTAACGATCCATATCTAAGATTAGGCAAATTTGTTCCATCAGTGTGGACTTCTGGGTATGAAAAACAAAGCGTTTTCGACAGGCCTTCGTTTCACACTTCTGGCATCAAGAAAATTCCGTTCGGCTGGAGACCCAACAAGCCAAAAGCTTCCTTTATCCTGGCTATGCGAAAACAGTGGAATGCCGACCGTATTGGAACAGCAACGCTTTTAAAACCTGGCATATCATCATATGTTCCCAACATGATGGCTAATACGAGACAATACGATATATTCCGTAACAACATGAAACCACCTTGGAATGGATTTAGGGTAATCTAAGTTCATTTAACTTTAGTGATATATACACTATATAGTACAACGCTATATATATGTCTGATCCTGTGGCGTAGTGGACTTCTACGCACGCCTTACAAGGTAGCGCGTTCGAACCCACCGCGTCGTATAATCTGTTTGGGTAAGATACTATGGCCACGTTGCCCCAGGGTACCCACTTGTAAAATGGGTACAAGCTTGCTCGGAAGTCAACTGAGTTTCCATGCCGGAACTGGCATACTTTCACGGCTTGTGCTTTGGCAACTCTGGCGGCTGTTCCCGCGAACCAGGACACTAGCACAAGCACCCCAATACTAGAATAGTTTTCATCCCTTCTATACTTATATGTATCATTAGGTGCCCTATATTTAGTAGGGTTGCCCTTTAAAGGCCATGTGCCTCTAAGCCGTTGTACGCCCTGATGCCGTGTACCTAGTCCATGCCGCTGCGAGCTGACGGTGCTCTAGAAATTTTAATTATGAGGCGAAATCACAATATGATGAGAAATCGTTTGTGAAAATTATGAGTGAAAATTGAAAATTTGAGAAAATTTGCACCAATGCGATATGCCATAAAGCAAGACTATCCTCTAATAACCTGTTGAAATAAACGCAAACTCGATTACGGTTGAGATTTGTCCGTAAATCTTAATAACAATTCAAATTCACTGCGTTACTTATCAATACGTTTAGCAAAATCATAGCTTTTATTCGCTGTTTATGAAGTTCGTTTCGGCATGCTAAGCCGAGGACAGTTTGATATGAATTGATACCACTTTAGTTCCTCGTAATGAAACCTTCCTAAACAGTTCTAATCTAAAGCTTTAATATATACATAAATATTTGAGACTGCTTAGAACAATCGTAGCTGGCTAACCGCAACAAAGCGAAAGCTAAATAATCGCATTGTACAAGCAGGAATATCTCTGCACCTAGCTAGCTCGATGTTGAAACTACATCAGATGTGGCATATATATCTAGCTGATTTATATGCGTCGCGAGTGTGCCGTTCCCGACACACTAACTCCCTTTGCCTTTATGATAAATGTTAACAAGATTGGCACTGCCTCTAAGCCTTAGTCGTTTTATGCAACTCCCGTACCCATGATAACATATATATATCACCTTTTGAAATCCATACACCCTTTGAAATCCATATAACTAGACGCCCTTTTGTGTTGCCTGAGTAACTTTTATCAATATAATATTACATTTCGGTGATTCTAATTTAGAACATATATTTTCTGTCAGTAAACACGGTACAATTACCGCATTCTTTACCTAACAAAGGTTTGTAATAAGGTATCGGTTATGATAAAATATTATGGTTTATAGGTGCAGCTTAAGTTTACTAAAGCATTGGTCAGGTTTAATAAGAATTGTTAAAATGAAGAACATGTCAGGTTGTGAGAACTTATACTTAGTTGTGAACGACGCTTATATCATTTAGATATGAATAACCTGAAATGCACCTATTCGTAACAGTATTTGCGCCTTTTATTTTACCACCAGCCCGAATTTCGCCAATTTTGAAGATACAGAGCTGATTTTGGTAAAAATCGATTCAGCTCAATGAGGCGGTTCACAAAATACTCATTTTACCCACACCCCTGAAATTTTTTTTTCGATTTTGAGGTCCCAATGGTCCCATCTCCTAGGGCAACCCAAAAAATTTTTTTTCGGAATATGGTCTTATTGGCTACCGTTCGACTCGGCTTGATGAGAGAAATCTACGCCACCGTTAGAAAGTTATGAGGGGCGACAATAAAATGCAGGCCATGCCTTTCTTGATATACTAAGCCTAAACCGGTGGCGTAGATATCAGTAAACTACACAGTAGATTTCTCTCGTCAAGCCGAGTCGAATGGTATCCAACATGACGATATTCCCAAGAAAAAAAATTGGGGTTCCCCAGGACCTCAAAAATCGAAAAAACGTTTGAGGGATGCGGGTTAAATGAGCATTTTCTGAACCGTTTCGAGCTGAATCGCTTGATATCAAAATCAGCTCTGTATCTTCAAAATTGACTAAATTCGGGCTGGGGGATAATGGTATATACCCAATATTTTTCATTTACGCAAAACCGGATATTTGTAAATATCGGAATTTATGTTTGCGTGGACTTAGACCATACACTCAATGGATATGGATGCTAAGCCCTCAGGGAAGCTGTGGTTCGAGGGGATCCGACACTAAGTGGTAACTTCTACCACCTATGGTCACATATCACATATAAAAGTTCCCTAAGGCGGTTTTATTATAGCTTTGTACGCCGACAACAGCAGATATATAACCGACACTTAGTCCGTGGTAATTTTGATCAATGAAGGTCCAAGCAAGACTCACACGGTGAGGTGGTTCCACTCGTACCCTTCATGTCATGGTTGAGGAGGTATTTCAAAACGCTATTTTCGTCGTCTGTCGAATTTTCCTCCACACAAGTATAAACATACAGAATATATATAGAATCTTGATCTGGTAAGAGCTTTAGATGTCTAAGTCAATGTAGTAAGCTGGTCGGACTTACGATGAATAAGTATTAATAGAATATGGCCGCAGTGTCACTTACATAAATTTTGACTTGGGTCGAAAATTGCGAACCTGATAATATTAATCGATTTAAATATTTGCTCTAAAATATATTAATCATCATTACAATAAGTTGTGTGTATGTATATATCACAGGTATCAAAGGTCCGTCGATCAGTGGGTGTGGTAGATGATATCGAAGCAAGAGGTCCTCGGGGTGTGGGGGATCGATATGCCAGGCGGGAGGGTTGTCTACAGGTGAGTTTTTGAAATTTTCAACAGCCCAAAATTTTCTCAATTTTTGCCAATTTACGACAAATTTTTCTTAGTTTCCCATATTTTTTGCCAAATTTACTTCAATTTATGCCAATTGTCACCTTATTTTTGCCAATTGTGCTAAAACTTTTCCATGAACTTTCAGCACACGGCAGGTGATGTACGGAGCCTTCAAGGACGGTAGACAGGGCTGGTCTTTTCATTTTGCCTTCCAGACCGATTATTGCCATTAATGTTAAATACTAAGTCTAAGCCTAAGCCCAAGCCTTAGCGTAAGTCGTTAATGCGTGAATCGTTGGAGCTCACCTTGCCACCATTTGATTTAACTCGTCACTGCGGTTCGAATGATATATAAAATGATACATTTATCGAGAAAATTGTTTCTGGAAAATTTTGGGCACCAAGGGAACCAAACAAATTGAGAATTTTTGCCATAAATGTCGCTTAATTGGATATTTTCTAAACCACACCGTCGGCCTGTGTGTAATAGTACCAAAATTATCACTGTATCTTCAAAACTAGCCAATTTCGGGTTGGGTGCTAAAGGGAAGACCCGATTTGGCTTGAGGTCCGACTAAGGGCTACACACTATTCCTTTCCCATGTAAATGAAATTTCTTAATAATAAGCACACAGTTCATCTCGACTATCGCAAAAATTCAGATAGTCTAGCTAGGCCATGCATTCACCAAAATCGAACTGGATTATACATTTTTATGCACTGTTCAGTTCACCCGTAATCAACAAGCCAAATGTGGAATGCTTTGCGGGCGTGATGCTTAGCGGTACACCATTTATTTACAAGAAATCGTGAAAGTTCTTATTGTTTTATATGGTTACCACACATCAATAGTCACTGTACAATATATTTATTACAACCAAAAAAACTGAAAATGTTTAAATAATAAAATTTGGTCAACGACAATCCGGCTGAACGTGCTTTGTTACAAATTGTCAATCTGGACTCTAAGTTAGACGCAATAGGGCTAGCTAAGTATTGACCTGCTAAAATAGTTCCGTTTCGCGCATTAATCGTTAGCATAATGCGCACGCATATAGTCGTAAATCGTCATGAAACATAAGATTTTATTTTCAGGTTAAATTTGCAGTGAATCCAGGCGTGGATCCGATGTCATTTCGGCGTCTGCCTAGGACGACAACAGAAGCATTGAATTTGGGTTACTCCGCAAATCAAAATCACTGCGGCAGTAGCAGTGGCGGAAGTTTGTAACGTCTTTTTTTGTATTTACGTTCAGGACGATAGCAAATGAGGCCAATTTTTCAAGATGTTTGACTAAAAACTATTTACGAAATTTGGCCCGTGCCGCCTTTAGTGATCTGAGTTAGATAAGTTTTTTTCGTCTGTGCGTGTCAGTGCCTTTAGATAACGGTAGTCGAGATGTGACAATTGGGACAAGTGGTTCAGGCGTAAGAATTAAAATAGCTGGGACAATTAGGACAATTCGAACAATCGCCGCAATCTAAGCAATTGGGACGCGGACGAGCGGACAGTTGGGATAGTTGAGAAAATTGGGACATAGGGATAGAAGGGCAAGCTGGACAATTGTGGGAAATTGAGATAATTGGGACATGTAGGACAATCGGGACAGTTAGAACATTCGAGAATATTTGGACAGTCGGGACAATTAGGAAAGGTGGAACGACCGAAACTATTGCGACAGTTGGACACTGGGGATAACTTAGACATTTCGGGAAATTGGGTCACGGAGACAATACTAGAACAATTCTGACATTTGGCACAATTGGTATAATCGGGGCAATTGGAACGCTCGTATAGTTTGGACATTTGTGACTATCGGGATAATTGAATCAATCGGATAATCGGAACAACTAAAGACAGTTGACACAACTTGAACAGTCGAGACAATCGAGACAATCGGGGCATTGCAACAATCGACAGGATTTGGGCAATCGGGATAATTGGGACAACACAATGGGCAATCGGTACAATTGGGACAGGCGGGTCAGTTTTACAGCAATTCGAACAATCGGATAACTTAGGAGAGTTCAGACAATTTGGAAAATGTGTGTGACAGGTGTTTTGAGATATCCGCCCTGATGTTTTGAGTGAAATTTTATTAAACCTAGAAATCTAAATTTTTACATTGTTCAATTCAAAATCTTCACTTTACGAAATTTAGGTAGCACGATGGAGTTGCTATATTGACGCTAAATTTGTACGCTATTTTACGCTACCCTTTGCATTTATATGTTCCTTTGCTTGTCTTGTAGCTTTAGCTAGAGGGCTACATTTTGTTGCCTTAACTTCAAATTTACTGATGTTTTCTTTCCCAGTAAAAGCAAATTTGTTTGTTCCAAAAACGAACAACTGTAGAGTTAGCCGGTTTTCTGTGTTTTCTCAAAGAGGATTCTGCGTGATCTACTATGACAGCAGGACAAAACGAGTAGCGAGGAAATTTTACATAAACAACTTTTTTCTTTTTGTAGGAGTGTTGCCGTAAGTTCCTGTTTCGTCGTTTAGTTGTTTCATGCTAGTCTTGATTTTAAACTTTTCTTGCTTTATTAAAAGAAAGTCTGGTTTTAAACGATCAAGTGAAATCTTTTCATTGCGGTCATTTAAATCAACCGTCAAGGTCTTGTCACCTGCAGAAATGACTTTAAGTGGACCGCTGTATCGTGCACTTAATGACGATTTAGGGTTAACGTTTCGTAACCAAACGTACTTAGATCCAAACAATTCCTTTGGCACGTAATGATATGCATTGTAACCCCTAGTTGGCTTTGAAATTTTTCGTATTTCTTTAAAAAACTTTTCTACGACATCATCGTTTTCAGCAACCCCGAAAACATTTGTAATAGCAGATGTAACAAAATAGGACGTTACACTGAGGACCACGAAACAATGCATAGTCCTTGGGGGCTGGAGGCGCCTAGGGATACAGTAACATTAAAGGGGTACATCGGTCACAGATACGTTCAAATGAATCACTCGATCGTTTTCACCAACCTCACAGAAACAGCAAAATATGGTATTGCATTTAAAATAATGAAATCATGCATGGCTGTTAGGGGTGTCTTAGGGATTCAGTACCATTTCAAAAAGAGTATACTGGTCGTAGATACATTGAAATGAATCACTCCATTGTTTTCAGTGACCTTTATAGCGACCGTTTTACGCCTATTAACGATATAACAAAAATATGTATAAAAGGTTAAAATGGATCCATTTCGGACCCGATTTTGTGCCCCTATCTCCGTATCCTCAAGCCTTACAAAAAGTATCGGTGATCAATGTTGTACATATTGCCCAGGCGAACATAAAAGGTATGCAACATTTTTGATACGACTCCTGTGTTTTGAGATATAAATAAAACCCTTATCCCTCAGTCGTAAAAGTTTTAGAGGTACACCCTTTAAAGGCGTCTACTATACCCCATGTGTGGGTTGCATTCACAAAACTATATGGTGACGAGCCATGCTGTAAGCTATCAGATGAAAAAGCTATCATGGTAATGTCTTCATTCGTTTCTAAAAGATATTTAGAAAAAAACTTGCCGGACGGATGGACAGACGGACGCACACGGTAAAATTTATTAGTGTGCATATGGTTCGCTGCACAATTACCGATTGACCCACTGTGCCTTATATAATACAATTATAATTATAATATATGATATTGTATAATTATATTATACAGTTATAACTATATAATATAATTATAATGTATAACTAAAATTATATATTATAAGTATACAAATTATATAATTATAATTATATAACTTAAATAATAATAATTATATATTATAACTATATAATATAATTGTTTATACTATAATTATATAATATAGTTATTATATATTATGACGCTGTATTATAATTATATTCTAAAACAGTTATATATAATTATAATTATGTTATAATTATATATTTATCATTATATATTATAATTATGCATTATATAGTTATAGTTGTATATTATAATTATGTTATATAAAACAATTATTAATTATGTAGTTATAATATATAATTATATTATATAATTATAATATATAATACTAATTATATTGTATAATTATAAAGTATAACTAATAACTCGAAAGAGAGTGTGAAACAGAGCAAAGCATGCTTTCATTTTTAAGCTATTGTTTTGTTTAATCAAATGTATAACTGTGTTTCATGTATATACCTACGTAAAACCTCTTGAACTTTGAATCCATTGAAAGTCCTAAAATCTCGTCGACCCTAAACCCATCGAAAACAACTGACAACGCATCAACTATTTGTGTTGATCTTTAGATAGCTGAGCCATCGTATTCAGCCTATATACCGGCAAACATATATATAGACAATTTTATTGATAACTAGTACACAATAGGTAACCAAACAACTGAACACAGACTATATTCTGGAAAGCTTATTCATTGACGCTAAAACCATTGAGAAACCAAGAATAGGCATGAAATATAGACGCTGGATTCTAGCTAACCAAATGATGGTATTCAGCCTTAAGAAATACCTATATAGAACATTTTTGATGCCCTACACGCAATACATAATCACACAAATAAAAACACACTACATTTTGGAAATCGGGTTCATCGCACGTAAGACCATTGAAACCCCATGACAAAGTTATAGGAATTTTAAGGTGGACTCTGGATAGCAAAACCTTTGTATCCAGTGCGCTTGATAACCTAATAGGCATTCACTGTAAGGTAAAAACAAGCAATAACAGTGTGAAATCTGAAACATCGCTATTTCTGGCAAAGGGTCGATGGACCATATTCAGTCCCAAAGCGTACCAGGGCCAAAAATCGTACTCAGCCAAGTTGTAGATCTCAATGAGTTCATTCTGTGATTTTTCGTAACGTAGATTTTGTCGCGAGATATAAGGCTGCCAAAAACTGGCAAAGAGCCGTCTGAAAATATGTTTTTGCCATTTTGGCAACGAAGATGGAGTCGTTCATATTCGCGTTAAAGGGCACATCTTCGTAACTTTTTCCATAGCATAAAAATATTTTCTGATATACATCCATCCGAAGATGAGTTATGACGACAGAAACCAACAAAGAAAAAGTAAACTTTCAAAATTTCCCTCCTAGCACCCTCAGTGGGAACTCGCTCGCTTCGATGGCCCCGTTTCAATAATATATTGTTATTATATAATTTTAATTATATAACATAAATATAATTATATACTATAATTGGTCTTCGCGCTGAGTGATGGGTGCTACTTAAAACGTATGCAATAGCTTAGCGTAACAGTGCAACTTCTCTTCAGCCAGCCAAGGCCTCATCGCTTACTGTCAAACAGTCTATATTCGATTCGTGGCTTTAGATTGAGTTCGTTAAACGCTGCTCGATATATACGAACTAATTCGTGCTTTAAAGGGTTATATGATAGTAAACTAGTGCACAGTTGGCTGCGGATATACATTTTTATTCAAACGACCTCGAGAAACTGCTTAACGAAATCGCGCCCAAAATACAGGGTGTTTTATAAATAACGTCCCAGAGTTAAAGTGACCCAGCACGTCAAATAATAAACATATCTAAAAGCGGTTTGCCTGGCACGTACTCACATACATAACTTAAGCTTTTGATGAGTAACACTTACTCTGATTGCGAACCTGGGCGTCTCCAAGATAAATGCATTGTTCAAGTCGAAAATGCACAATATGCCAGACTTCTCTAACTATGTCAGGCTTGAGAAGAGACAGCTCCTCCAACATAACCTCATTCAGGCACATACGGGGTTTGTGGTATATGTTTGTGTATATACCTTCTTCTTCAATACATCCCACAGAAAAACTCATGAGGGTTTAAAAGAGGAGAACGAGCAGGCCATTCGACAGGGCCTCGGCGCCCCAGCCAACGGTAAGGGATGGTTTCGTCCAACCAAAGGCACGGAGTCATCGCAAAATGAGGATTCGCGCCATCCGCCATAAAGTGAAACCTGCATAATTTGGTAATATTTGGGGGCCTTTTCGGTTATCGCCCCCAGCCGGAATTTCGTCAATTTTGAAGTTACAGATAAAATTTTGGTACCAATCGACTCAGCTCGATGAGCTGGTTCAGAAAATATCTATTTTACCCACATCCTTGACAAAATTTTTTTTCGATTTTTAAGGTCCCAATGGGGAACCCTCGGGAACCCAAAAATTTTTTTCTTCGGAATATGGCCGTATTGGGTATAATTCGACTCGACTTGATGAGAAAAGTTGATTAGTGTGTAATTTTTTGAAATATACCCCACCATTAGAAAGTTATGATGCCCCAAGTAGCCCTGAGGCCCAGAAATAAATTGCAGGCCATGCCGTTCTGGGTATACTAAGCCTAACCCTTAGTCTTAGCCTAAGCTAAGGCCCTTATATGAGACATACACTAAGCCTAAGACTAAGTCGGGGGGCTGCCGTCCCCCGAACCCCCCGCTCTAAGCTGTTCTTTTTTCTAACGTTATAACGTACGGCCCCTAAAGATTACTTGGGCCCTCATAACTTTCTAACGGTGGGGTAGATTTCAAAAAAATTACACACTAATCAACTTGTCTCATCAATTCGAGTCGAATGATAGCCAATATGACCATATTCCGAAGAAAAAAATTTTTGGGTTCGCAAGGACCTCAACAAATCGAAAAAAAAATTTGTCAGGCATATGTGGGTAAAATGGGTATTTTCTGATCCAGCTCATCGAGCTGAATCGATTGGTACCAAAATTTTATCTGTAACTTCAAAATTGACGAAATTCCGGCTGGGGGGATAACCGAAAAGACCCATATTTGGTAACTATTGAATATTAAATTAAATTTCAACTCATAGTCTGATTAGATAGTTGTCTGCATTCACAGTACCATCAAAAAACGGCCCGAAAAATCCACCAGGCCACACGATGAGATATGCTGTCGGACCAGGGGCACTCATACGGTGCTCGATAGTGGTGTTGTGAGGGTTTTCTGCATGCTAATAAATACAATTATACTGGTTAACGTTGCCGTTCAGTTTAAAATTGGTTTTGTCGGACCAAATGACTTCGTCAGCCAAAATTCAACCCTAAAATTATAATCATACTCATTCAGAGCATGAATTACAGTCGGTCTAAAAGGTTTTATATGCAGACTTTTAATAATTCGGAAGACAGTCGATTTACTGATACCAGTTTCAACCACACAAGGGCAAATTTACTTTGTCGGAGTATTGTCAAAATGATAGGAAATATCATTATCACAGCATGACCAGATGCCGTCGGTGATCTCTCTATTCGGGCAAGTCAGCTACGGAACTGTTAGATCAAACATTTTATTAATCGAAGCAATAGTTTTATGATGTGAAGGGGCTGTGAAGGCAAATGGCCGGACCAATGTCGCACAAATTCTTGGCTATTTTGGTTAACTGAATATAGTCTTACTGCAGTTATTCGATAAGCCAAACCAAATCAATTATCAGACATTTTGTTATATGTAGATATTTATAACATGTTCGGTTATAATTTCTGATGGCATGAGGTTGTAAATATATTATGTCAGTCTTAACAACAGTTTGAAGTCGGGGCATTACTTATGGGACAACCCTATAATATACACACATGGAACGAGATTAATCCACCATTCTTCATCCAACTATTTCAAATACTTTTGTGAAATTTGACTGCTGACCCCAAGGCCTATGAGCAAATTCTCATAATATGAAAATTATTAAGATTCGATCAAGTTCAACCTGGAATACTATTGCCTTTGATTTGTGGTTTAAGGAAAACTAAACGAATTTTCTGAGACGAAGTAGAACCCGCAGCAATATAATATATATGTACTCTATATCCACAACTATCCAATTTGTGGCCTAGCTAATACGAAGGGCAATACGTTATATCGTTAGAAAAAAAGAACAGATTAGAGCAGTACCCCGACTTAGGCTTACGTTTAGTGTATGTATCGTATACGGCCTTAAGAGTAGACTAAGGTTTAGGCTTAGTATATCGAGAACGGCATAGCATGTGTTACATTATGGCTCCTTACTTGGCCCAAATTGTTGTAACAATTTTAATCCAACTTTATTTTATTGTATATACGACAGTTTGTAGAGCGCATTTCTTAGTCCTATTAAGCTATTATATATTTATAATATACCTTCTTCATATATTCGTGCATTTGCGTGAGTGTAGCATTTTATTTTTAGTTGCAAACCTAAAAGGATATAGCTTTACAAAGGATGGTAGTAGTGTTTTACCAATTTTCGACGTCAATGGATATATCTCTGGCATCTAGCTTCGAATCCCGAAGCAAATATTTGATCCACCGCCTGCTCAAATCGGAAAACCATATTTGCTTTCAAATTCCCAGCAGCACTGGACGGTAATCATATATTTTGTCAATCCTGACATTATTTGTGGTCCGGTAAGTTGCTGATTATTTTGTGTAAAATATTAAAGAATTCTATTATGTAGGTACCTTGTAAATATGCACTTAGCTGCTTTTTTTGCTATATAAAACTTAAATGAATGTACGTAAAATACTCATGAATGAGGGATTGAAAAATCAAGCATAATGTGGGAATTTTGCTGCTTAAGTGTTAAAATCTCCGTTGAATTGATACGAAGAATTGATGATGATTGATATCTTTTTCCCGTGTCGCTAAAGTGCACCAAAACATTAAAATTTACATCTGAAACGCGTGTATAATAAAAATTATAATATAACAGTTTTTCTGGGGATTTCTAGCACGAAAATCGTCAGTTTTGAAGATGCAGCGATTATTTTGGCACCGTTCGACTGAGCTGTGCGGGCTGAGTCAGAAAATGTGCAGCTTTCTCAATTTGTTTGGGTTTGTCAACGGTCCGCACCCCGGTACCCTAATTTTTCGAAAAAATTTTCCTCGATAAATGTATAGTTTTACATTTAGCGTTCAAACCGGCTTTGAAGAGTGAGCAAAATGATGTAAAAATCAGCCGCACCGGATTATTTAATGTGATGAAATGATTATTTTCTCACTCACCTTGTCGGACTTAGGTGAACGGTGCCAAAACTATCGCTGTATTTTAAACACTGACAATTTTCCAGCTCGGAAGGATTCCAGGAAAAGCCATATAATATCTTATTATGGCATTTACGCTTATTATGATGTTTTTAATATCTAGAACATTATTTGTCTCAAATGTTGACATAAACGCTTATATATATAGATATAGGAATTTGAATCTGTTTTAGGGTCGCACTCGCATGGATTTCGCTGGCCAAGGTACTGGGTACGCTTTGCTTATCCAAAATGGATCTCGGCCGACGTTGAATAATCGTAAAGATGGTTTACCGCAAGATTTGGTCCACATTCCTTTGAATGAAGCTCATATTATTTTCAACGAACATGGTCAAGGCTGGGTTAAAGGTGCAGTCTCATAGCTGGTTTGGAAGTTATACAATATACAGTAGAATGCAGTTACATAGAGAAATCGCTCAGCACAAATCAAATAACCCACCAAAACGACATTTTTGCTATATCCAACTTTATCTAGTAGACACAATATGGCA